>SMOI01000111.1:37636-100858 GCA_008000375.1 Poteriospumella lacustris
GGCGCAGGCAGCGTGACGTAGCGTGATGCAGCGTACATCATTGACGTACGCTGCATCACCCCGTACTCACGGCCTCTCTGGAACGCCGGGACAACGTGAACGCGCCGCGAAATGGACACAGGAGCGCCTTACATATCCATCGCAGGGCCGGGACCACCAGCAGCGTTTTGCTGCTGTTGGGCGATGGGCAAGAACAGCTTGAACTCCGGCGGCAACTCTTCCTCCGAGTAAAGACGGTCGGAGAAGTAGATGCGGCGGATGCGACAGTTGGCATGAATCTGCACCCGCAGAGTTTCGATGTAGTTGGTTCCGTATGCGCGACGTGTGAAATCAGACAAGTTGAACTGAATTTGATTCCACCCTTCGTCGAGACGCATCGGCATTGTACAAATGAATGGCTTCACCCGCGTCGTTGACTGATAGTTCGACGCGCGGAATCGTCTGCGCACATTCTTGTCATCCAACACCATTACCTCGAAGGTGAAGTATTTTCGCAACTATAAACACCAAAGGAGACATCAATCAGTAAAGGAGCAAGCCATCAAAGGTAAAGAAACACTTACATTCTTGATAATCATCACAAGGAAAGGAAGCTTGATACCAAGAGTCTTCTTGGGATCGGCAGGACATTGAATGAATGTTGTGCTGACGTTGGTGCCCATGATTTCCAAAACAGAAGACTGAATGTCAGGATCTGTGATGCGCTTGATGTGACCATTTCGAACTGTGAACAAAAATAGCAACGCAAAAATCATTAGCGAGGGAAGGACGGCATCAAGCATGGTCGTAAAGTACCTTTCTTGTCCCAAATCTGCAATGGCTTACTCCTGTTTTGTGGATCGAAGCAAGACAACACACAGCATGATTAGAAATATGTTCTTGTAGTCATTCCACCTCTAGAATACACTCACCCGATGGAGTACAAAATTGATAAAAATCCTGATTGATATGTGTTGCGAAACATTGTGACTGTACCAATGGATCTGTTCGTCCAGCGAAGTCTGAATTATGTCCAGCTATCCCAATGACACACAAACAAGAGGTTGGATCGGACCTACAAACTATCGCAATAGGTTGTGGTAAGGTATTCCGACTTCATGGCAAAGAGCAATCGATCGTTACGCAAGCGACGCTGGTTCGTTGTCGCTTCAAAAATGCAACGACCATGTTTGGGTGTGGCCGTTTCGCTACGAATCAAGGCTTAATTTGGCCTCGGACCTTGGTTTTCGAAACGGTCCAGAGAAACAGTTTTTGTTTTGATGACGGTTAAAGATGCGTTTCTAGGGGTTGATGTTGTTTGTGGCGGTTTGAGGATTGGTGTACTTTGGTGTCTTTCTGAGAACCTGGCTTGCTAGGTTGCTCAACCCAAAACAAACACAGTTTCGATCACAATCTCAAATCACAAACTTTCCCAAAGGTTAAATTAGTCCAATCTTTATTGTTCACGATGACTGACAACTCTCAATTCATGGATACCTCTCAAGTGGGCCTCGTCGATGACTTCGATGTCAGCAAGAGAAATTCAGGCCGCGGTTCGATCGGTCGTGCCCCCGGAGTTACGAACTACAACCCTGATAAAATTCAAATTATGTTGGAGATTGTCCAGGAGTTCGTTCCTACGAATGATGACGAATGGGAACTCGTTTGCCAGAAGTTCAACCAAACATTTCATGTAAGTCAATTGTTAGGGAATTTGAATTTCGGGTCGTTGATGGTCCTGAAAATTTGAAATTTGTTTGTCAACGGTTTTCTTATCATGTTGTTTTATGTTCTCACAGGAGGATCGCTTGATGAAGTCCTTGAAGCGCAAGTTTAGCGAGCTTGTTGCTGGTGGAACCAAGACAACTTCTCATGATTTGACTCATTTCGTAAACTGGGCGAAGAAACTGTCTCTTCGTGTCCGAGAGAAGACCACCGGCAAGCCCTATGCTGAACCCGTCGAGAATAGCGGTCTTATCCTTCCTCCTCCTGGTGAAGAGGGAGATATTCAAGCATCTGGTTTGCCCTGGGGTGCAAGCGCCTCGAGTCTCCCGACGCCAGCTTTGGCGCCTCGTATCCGAAAGAACCGTTTGTCAAGTCCTGGTCCTGGAGGTGCCGCGACGGAGGTGTCACCAGTGTTGACGTTCTTGCAAATGCAGGCCACCACTCAATCCCAAAATCATCAACAGGTTGTCAATTTGCTTCAGCAAGTGATCGCCTTGTTGCAAGATGGAGGAGCCGCCGGTAACAAGCGTGCTCGCTCAAAGAGTGGACACAATGATGACGACGACGCGTCTGTAACCGCGAAGAAGACTCGTGCTCAATCAGAAGATGACAATGAGAATGACGACAAGCGTGCCCGCAAATAGATGCACATCCTCTATGCTGACAAATGCCGCAAACTACCCTATACATAAACGTTGAATTCATGCTGTTTCATTATTATAGTCCACGCCCTTTTTTTTTTTATTTCAATTATGATTCGTAATTTATTGACGAATTCCCAACCCTACTTTCGTTGTTCGCTTATTTTGTCTACATAGGAAATTAAAGAGCACGTTACACCGCAAGGGCTACAGTCCATGTCCATGGCGGCGCGATGCAACTATGTTTACTCTATCTTCATTGGATACACGTAAATATTGTTCGAAGTTAGTATTGACCTTGAGATCCAACCTATAGATCTCCATCACTTCGAAATGTAAACAGTCTAAGTCTAATAGTACACACTCATCGCTACCGTCGTCCACAAAGTCACCGTGAAGATACTCGTACCGTACAAGAACACATACATGTACGACATACTACTCGCTGCAGAAGTGATTCCAAGTTGATTCAAGGCCACGATCAATACTTGCGCCGATGGCGAACAACTTTCCAACATGATGATCAACAACATGAGGCGTTGATCTTTCGAAATGAGACCCAGGCTAATGAAAATAGGATTCACCATCAGCATGACCAGTGGAGGGAGAAAGAGCCTATGTAGTGGGGGGGGGGGGAGAACATGGTCGTGAGTTTTCACCTTTAGAAGAAACACACAATTCACACAAAGTACGAGTCGATTACCTGCAAATAATCAAAGCAAGAACTGATCGGAGAGGCGGCAATTCTTTGGCCGGTGTTGCTGACGAAGGACTGACCAAACCCTTCTCCGGTATTTCTCCTGGTAGCGCCACGTCTTCGTCAGAAGACACAGGAAAAGCACTGTAAGGTTGAACGATATCTGTTTCAATGTCTTCAGACATATTGTCAACCGGTGTGTCAGGTTCTTCGATGCCACCGAATTCACCCACACGAGGTTCAGGTGCCAGCATAGGTTTACGCACCAGACTGTCATGTGCAGAAGTGTCACTGAATAGAAACCGATCAACATATTGCTGGACTTTATGCACGGGAAAGTCACATTGTGCTAGCGACGCAGCCATAATCAACGTATTCAAAGCGACGACCGGCTCTCCAACAGTGTCCATCGCCGAGCCAATGACGTACAGCCCTCCGTCAGAAGAGAAGAATTGATATTGAAGAGCTGGAATCAAACCGATAAATAACGCAACCATAACTGCGATAATTGCGGGACTGGCAATGACCTTTTTCGCAGATAGGTAGAATTGGCTGTCAGCGAATCGACCCATGAAATCGGACACCGTTTTCGGCTGCTGTACCGCACCACCAGAGGAAATGACCTTGTTGGCTGGTATGTTTGCACTATGAATCTCCCCACCATCTCCAAGAATTTCTCGTTGTTTCAGTCGTTGCAAAGTAGGGAAGCTGTATCCCCAAAACATGATGAACCACACGATCATATATACAAAGATCATCGACGAGGCTTCTTCGTAGCATTTGTCAGAGTCGTGATTGAAGTCGGCATTGATCAAATTGTCTTGACACAAGATTTGCATGACTAAGATAGGGAGACCAATGGCATTTCCATTTCCTACTGCAACTTTGATGGCGATAAATAATTCGCTATTGCGATCCCCGTTTTCCTCCCCGTGTATACGGTAGCCAATGACATCACAAATCAGAAACGAAATAGAATTGATCATGAAACAAAACAGCGTCAGAATTCCAATCCGAAGCAATAAGGAAAAGTTGATTGTTCCTCCCAACGATTTGATGATCAGGCAAGGCAAAAGAACTATGTTGCTGAGACGGGACATGTGTTTCAAAGCACCCGGTGGGAGAATTGGATCGTTTCGCGGATACTTGGCCGCCAGAATACCGACAATTGAAATAACAAGAAGCTTCATCATAGCCTTTGATGAGCTCAGAATGATGGACGCGATCATTGAACCAGACCCCATTTCTTCTTCAGTTTGTGTGGCTGCGCTGGCAATCAGAAACACAACAACTCAGGAAAATCACCATTCACGTTGCTTGCATGTGAGTTCGGGACGAGGCTAAGCACTCATTCCAATGATGCTAATGAAAATGCAAACAAAGAAATGACTATACTGGAATACTGGAACGTCCACTCGGATGATTACCGATAAGATGGACGACGGAGAAGTCATCACGAGGTGCATGATGATCGTCATCGTGACTAAGTACGTTATTGATTCTATACTCACAATGTATTTAGCTATCTCAGCTGTCAACATGTACAAGAAAGAGTTCTGAAGTCGCTGGACGAAAGACAACTTCTGACTTACTTTGGACTTTGGACGTCCTTCACCTTTATTTACATGAACGCAACGATCATCGAAGTCCAAAGTCGGTGATTCCCTCACATGGCAGAATTGGCTTCAGCACAATGTTGACTTACCTCTAAGAAATGCGCACAACCCAAACAAAGGCCCACAATAAGTAGCGATGAGTCGCCTTAGTGGACGCAAGTTCCGGTGGGTCGGCGCGACTGCCGACATCCTCTTGGTTGGCTCACCTGTTCCCCAGTTACTGTCAGATTCTTGGAGTGTACACCAGCAATATTTTCGGATGGAAATGGAAACATCGTGGCCACTCTACTCTGAATGGGGATAGAGTTTTGCGCTCTTCTGGGATGCAGACGACCGTGTTCGACAGTTGCTTCCGCGAGACTGGAGATTGGAGAGAGTGCGACTTTGTTGAATCACACACTATCTCCATCTCCGTCCGCTGTTACAACTTTCAACAACGGCGTCGCGTTGTCTCCATTAACTCCTACGGCACCCACGACACCAGCTCCTGCGTCCGAGGAGAAGCGACGGCCTGTCCCGCCATTGCTATCGAAGTCACCAAGCGGCCGCACTTTCGGTGGAGTTGCCCAAAGTGCAGGCCGCAAATTGGAAACGGTGGCGTCTCCTTCCACCCCCACGGACTCACCAAGCAGTCAAGCTGTGGAGAGGTGAGTGTGTTTGGTCTTATGTCAATGTCAACGGATTCTTCTGTTTCTTCAAGTCACTTGTAAAGTCAATTTAAATAATCAGTCTTCTAAATCATGACGGATGTGAGAAGCAAAGTAAAATTAATTAGTTTCTTTTACGATGACGGATCCGTTTAGAAGTTCTCGTCCGAATTATTTACTTGAAGAAAACTGAAGAATATTGACACAAACTAAACACGCTCACCTCTCCGCAGCTTGACTGCTTGGTGAGTCCGTGGGGGTGGAAGGAGACGCCACCGTTTCCAATTTGCGGCCTGCACTTTGGGCAACTCCACCGAAAGTGCGGCCGCTTGGTGACTTCGATAGCAATGGCGGGACAGGCCGTCGCTTCTCCTCGGACGCAGGAGCTGGTGTCGTGGGTGCCGTAGGAGTTAATGGAGACAACGCGACGCCGTTGTTGAAAGTTGTAACAGCGGACGGAGATGGAGATAGTGTGTGATTCAACAAAGTCGCACTCTCTCCAATCTCCAGTCTCGCGGAAGCAACTGTCGAACGGACGCCCAGCTCCCCAGTTGTGAAACTCCCACGTCTGCTTGGAGGATTGGATGGAAACACCACCGCACTGTCCGTACTTCCTGCTGCTTGAATCTCTGCGATGGCTGTAGCAATTTCCACTTGCATAACCTCCCGCTTAAGACTGGGCTGGCGGCTGAATCGTCCCGCAGGTGGGAACTCGCCACCACCCATGCTTCCCCGACGACTGAGAGTACCAATTTCGGTGCGTTTGAAGCTGGATTGTCGACTGAACTGACCGGGTCCCACAGGAGGAGCAACACTGGACGTGGTAACAGGTTCCATAAAGCCATTGACACTTCCACGTCGGCTCATAGGTGCAGAGTTCAGTGGTGTCTCCTTTCTGGACAAGCTCTGTTGTCGACTGAATTGTCCAGGGCCAACAAATGTAGCTGAAGCAGCCCTTGTTATTCGCCCAGCCTCGGGCTCCACAGTATCCCCATCCAACGGTCCCACGGCAACATCGCCGGCTGTGGATGCGCGGAAGAATGGCGGTACGATTAAGTCACCGTCGATGTGTTCAGTTGTCATCAGAACAGGAATATGGTGGTCGTCATACGAATCGGCACTGGCGACCATCTTGATGCCCAAACCATGGTCACGATCCAAAGCGAAACTGTGATCACCATTGACAGCTTCATCGCGCATCGGCGACAAAAACGCATCACTTCCGGAAGACTGTCGCGAACGCTGGACTGTGAACGATCCTCCCGTTTGCAAGTTAAGAACTTCTTTGTTGACCACCAAATCTGCAGCCCC
The DNA here is from genome assembly GCA_008000375.1 of Poteriospumella lacustris. Lineage (NCBI taxonomy): Eukaryota > Chrysophyceae > Chromulinales > Dinobryaceae > Poteriospumella > Poteriospumella lacustris. Next base: position 44,253 of record SMOI01000111.1, read on the forward strand.
AGAAGGCGAAAGCACTTCATTTGCGGCAGGGAGCTTTGTTTTGCTCAATGATGCGACCAGCGCGGCCAATGGAGAATTGGATGCGCTCTGATTCTTCACATGATCATCCAGCTCGGACAAATTCGGCTCAGGGCTGCTCGGATTGCTGAGGCAGTTCTTCAATTTTTCGGTCGATTGTCTGGTCATGCTCAATGATTTTGACGCCATTGGCGTTGATTCCGGCGTCATTGTTGTAGCGGGCGACTCTTTCATGGGAGTAACCGGCGAGGTAACAGTGATTGGTGCAGTATCGACGACCCCGATGCTGATATCTGAAGCTTCTGTCGAGACTGTTTTTGGGGTGTCCTTCAAAAACGCGGGGCTGTTGCTCACGGATTCTCCATCTTCTTTCTTCGTTGTCACGGAAAACGTGAGAGACTTCGGAGGAGATGATTCCCCGTTCGTAGAAGTCGCCGGTTGAATTGCGTTTTCTTTGGCAGGAGCATCGTCGTCATCTGCATGCGTAACCGCATCCTGGACGCTTGCGATGCCAGGAACATTCAAAATGTTGGTTGCGCTATTTTGCGCACTTCCAGAGGGTGATGATCGGCCAAACAGTTTCTTCAGGGCCGAAGAAGCGGGACTCATAACTCGCGTGAGCATGCTTGGAGAGGGTGCACGTGGGCCTGGTGGTGCCTCTCGGTAACTGCGCATCATTCCATTCACGATCCGAATAACTTGGTCTCGTTGTGTTTGGGTTTGAGGAGATCCGACCTCCACTCGACATCTCCTCAGATCATGAACCGCCTGACAGCGTTCCATAGCTTCGTAGGGATTAAGCTGTCAAAGAGACACATGATGGCACGGTAAGCTACCGTAACGAACAGAAGCTGATGTCAAAACAGCAACTTACCCCATACATAATGTGCAGCATAATGGAGACCACTGTCCCCGTCCGGCCGTGGCCGCCCCAGCAGTGGAGATAAATTACCTCTCCAACGCTTATATCGTTGACAAGCTTCCTAGCAAGTTCAAGAACTTTGCTGTCATCAGTAATTCCGCAGTCGATAATGGGGCAGTGTTCGAATGACAAATTCTCGTAGTCAACAATTTTGTGATCTCGAAGTGCGGGAATAAGACCCTTGTTTGCCACGATATGCTGAACGTCTTCAAAATAAGGCCGTAAAGCTAAGCCTTCTCTCCACATTCCTTCTGGAACCCCAGGACGATACTGATGGCAAAAGAACTAATAAGACATGCACAGAAGCCATGGTCGACACGAAAACAATACATACCTCTTGTTGTAAGCAAACAAATTTTCTTACTCCAAGTTTGAGAACAGAGGTAATGAGCTCGAATGTCTCGATATCGTCTTGAGACGCTGGATAGGCTCCAACTAAGAGGATTCCAGGGATAACCCAGTTGCTTTCATTTGTAGGGCCCACATACTAAACACAACACAACGGCAATTTAGAAACGGTGCTGTTCATGGTCACGATTCGAAGTAACATACGTGTTCGTAGCGTAACTGATTGAGCGGCGTTAGAGGTGTGAAACTATGATTTCTGAAATCCACAGAGTAGTGCTGCTGGGCCAGGTCGGGAAGCAAAATATTTTTGCCACTTCCAGACAAGCGCCTGGATTGCTGTGCCTGTTGAGGCTGCTGTGGCTGAAACGGAGCTGCGATATTGCGCTTCTTTGATGCCCCTGCGGAGGGAATGAGGCCTGCCGATTGTGCTTGCATCGTCGCTGTCAGCAAGCTTCGGTAAAAAGGATTTGTTCAATAAAAAATAAAAAAAATACTTCAGCAGAGATTTCTGTTTAAACCCAGACCAAAAAAGACCGCCCAACAAATTGTCTGGATGGAATAGAAAATGTCTGCTTTTGCTGTTTACTTGATCCGGAGTTGCTTTTTATTTGCGAACATTGCAAGCTTGTTTGCTGTTGCTGGTCACGGCGTATCCGTTTCAACCGCTCATCATGTGATCACAGATCCTCTGTGTCATTTTGGGAGTTTGGAACGATCGGTTTACTCGAAGCACGGGGGTTAGTTCGTGCACTAAACAGGACCATCGTTGTGTTGTATGCATACTTCAGCAATACTTATTTACAAATGCAATAAAACAATGCACATGTGAAATTACAAAACAACAAGCTACAGAAAATGCAGCTTGAATTGAGCGTCCACTGAGGGAGATGGGAGCAGCAGAATCCGCGAATCATCCATCTCAGCTCTTAACAATAAACTGTTGGTCATGGAATTGCTCATTTGTCAACGATAACGATGGGATAGAGCATTGACCGTCGATTGGTACCGTTATGGCGGGAGAGGAGCATCGTCTTGCTGTGCACCTCCCTGGCTGGGGGACGTGAGAAGTGACCATCACCGCGCATCGTCGATGAAAGATTCTCAGAGTTGCGGACTTCCTCAAGACAGCGCATAAGCGCTGTTTGTGAGGCCAATAGATATGATTGCAGTGCAGGTGGGACAGTCAACACTCCATTCAAACATGTGTTTGGCGCCTCCGTGGACGATGGAAGGAGAAACAATTCTCCTTCCCAGCGAATGGCACGCAGTTCAGATGACGTCGCTTGAGCAGGATGATCGATAAACACTTTACCATTATCTAGACGATACACAAGCCTCGTTCCGTCTTGCCATTGGGCATGAAAGTCCGGTAGAGGAGAGTTGGACATGAGCATACATTTCATATCCAATCCTGGAGAATTGACGTCTGGTTCCAGCGGTGGCCGTGGCGGCGGTGGCGGCGGAACAGAGATATTGCTGGTTTCGCCATCCACTTCCAAGGACTGCTCAACATTTGATTGAGTCAGTTTGACAGATTCCCGTGACTGGAAGCTGCGATAGCGGTTATGACGTTGTTGTCCACTTCGATTCCGCAGCAGTGTTGACTGTGGTTGCATTCTGCTGGACGATGTATATAAAATGGCCTTTGGCAATTGACTCTGGACACCTTTCAATAGCCGATTCATCCGTCGCAATAATGTGGCCAGAACTTCCGATTGTTTGGTGTCCGTATTCAGAATGGAACACTTCATTTCCTTCTTGCAGGTAACCGGATCTGCAACAGGAAACTCCTGGATAGATAGTCCACGGTCATGGACGAAGATAATGGACGTCATTGATTTCGTCTTCGTTGCTTGAATCCACCGTTGACTTTCTTGAAGCTCGATAGTAGAGGGAGACATCGTGGTGTTTTGCATGGCGGTGTCGCGCTCTAACGATTCATTCACTTTGGTCGCAATCTTGTTCACCATTTCCTTGGTAACCGCACCCAACCATAGGCCATTTGTTGATAGAACCAATCGTATACTACCTGGCGATTGATGCTGATGCTGTGTTGTTGAATTTCGGTTCATATTCTCGACGTCACATGAAGTGTACACCAGATGTCCCTCCTTGGTGTACAACAGCAAGTCGCCTTGTCGCGTGAACAGAAAAAATGGAGACAAATACGGAAGTTGCTCGACAATGTGGGCAAAAACTGCGCCTGCAGACATAGAAGTGGTCGCTGACGAAGTTGCAAGCGCCAACGAGCTACTTGATGGTGGCTGGTGTGACATGATACTCACAGATGCTGTCATCCACGTTGAGGACTGTGGCTGCTGCTTCGTACTGGAAATAGACGAAGCAAGTGACATATCTTGCACAGCTCGGGCCCAGTTCGATAGTCCCTCTTCAACATTTTGACTGACCAAGCTCATGTGCTGCCACAAGCCACCCGAACCACTACTTCGCCGTTGAACATCGCTCAGCAGGCTATTTTGCGACTGAGCCAAAGGCGATTTCCAATGTCCATACTGTGATATTGACCCTTCTGATCTTGAGAGAAGAGACGTTGGCTTTGAGAGGTGAGTGTGAGATTGAGACCATTGCCTTGAGTGCGAGTGCAGCTTGATCAAGGAATCCAACATGGGAGACTCCTCTCGACGAGGTGGTAGCAAATCGGAGCGCTGACTATTCAGCGGGCCCTTGAGGTGGTCATTTGAATACGTTTCAGTTGATAGCGATAGGTTTGTAATCTTCGATCGCGCTGCTATTGTTTTCCGCCGTTGAGATGGGAAATCTTCCGTTGATCCGTCATGAGCAAGACTGCTACCGTGGAAAGGTGACTGCTCGGTTCTAACTGACGTGGCATCGATCAATGAATTGGTCGGGTGTCCACTTGTGGATAAACGCAATCCTGCTGACCGAAGGCGATCGAAAATAGGAGAATATTTCATCAGCAAAGGATGCTGGTACATCCTGTCAACGCTGGGCCGTCTACTGGGATCCTGAAAACGTTTCGAAAAAAGTAATGCTGACAGTGTGGACATCAACATAGGGGTGGGGGTATGATGGCTTACCGTTTGAAACAATTGTAAAAGGAAGTCTTTGCTTTGCTCTGACAAGATTTCCTCGGGAGCGTCTTGGATAGTCTGAAAAATGCGCTGCAGCGCCGATTTTCTTGTTCCCATGTCGCCGGATATCCACTGCCGAGCTTCATCTTGTTCGAATAAAGGTTCTCCCATCACCAGAGAATAGTACAAGGCCCCAATTGACCAAATATCTGCCGGATAGCCATGAGCTTCATTGCTCACTATTTCAGGAGCAATGTAATTGGGTGTCCCACACAATGTGTAGTGCTCCTCATCCGGATGCTGCAGTTGTATCGCCAATCCAAAATCGCACAGCTTAACGGACAGTAGCTCTACGTTGTTGGTGTTGCTTGACGATATCGAAGACGATGATGAATTTCCTTCAAGAAGCTGCGGTTGAAATACATCATGAATCAACACGTTGGATAGCTTCAGGTCCCTATGGACCAAGCCATTGCTGTGCAAGTAACCGATCGCACTCATAATCTGCCGAACAATAAAAACAGCCTCCACCTCACCTAGCCTCTGCCTTCGGCGTAAATACCGAAATAAGTTGCCAGTTTCACAAAGCTCCATAACAATGTAATAGTAATTTTCATCTTCCAGCGACTGAAATGCCGAAGCTATGTTCGGGTGATGCAAGCTGTTGTGAATACGAATTTCATTTTCTATTCGGTGAAGTAGATTGTTCACTCTAAGTTTTCCCTTGTCGATACATTTCACTGCTACTTCCCGTTGGTGAAGGCGATCTACTGCCTTGTAGACAACTGCAAACCCTCCTTCCCCAATCACTTGGCCAAAATCATACTTCTCCATTTCTTGGTCATGGAGCAGGACTTTTGGTGTCAACACAATTTTAAGGGGAAGAACAAAAGCTGGGTTCGCTTCTTGGGAATTCGTTTGAAAATCACTTTCGATGAATTCAATCTAACAAGAAATCAAAATTGGCGATGGTTCGATTGTTTGCGGATGATGGTGATGGCTACAGTTAATCTCACCCAGAAACACACCTGTTCCTCAATACTAGGTTGACTTAGCCGTTTGTTTGGGGCGTCACACCCAAACTTGAAACTGAACTGAAAATGCGAGTGAGGACGTGAGAGATGAACGATTCCCTTTCCGGGATTGTTGGCCTTGACTTGGGCAGCGTTGCTATGACTCCGATTGGAAATTGATTGTTTGATCCTTCTGATAGATCATTTTCCTTGACAAGGGGTAAACCATTCGAAAGAAACCGTGAGCACGCGGGAATAGCAGTGCTTCTTTTGCATAGGTTTTGGTGTGACTTGCCTCTTCTCTTGTTGTCAGCAGAATAGAAAAAGTCAGTGATCATGGAGTTGAAAATTCCTTCAAAGTTTGAAGACCTGTACTTTGATGAGGCTGGAGAGTATGGGTACGATTTGATTAGCCAAAATTTAGTTGCGACCAGGAACTTACAAGTGTGTGATGTTGATTGTCCGGACAGATTTGGGGTGTCTTTGGACGATTCCCCTTCTGATCGCGATTTGCAGCTTTCCGAGGCTCTTTCAGGTATTTCTCTTTCGAATTCGATGTTTAGTGCGTTGCTTAATGCCTGCCATTCGTATTCCGCAGACTTCGTGGACACTTGCAAGTCGATTGGCCATTCTCAGCTTACCAACGGAGTGATCAACCAAAACATTTTCACCCTCATTAAGAATTTTGATTCCTTATCAGCAGAATGCAAAGCCTCATTAGTGGAAGACTTAAGTGAGTTGGTGAAGCTCACTCTCGACGAATTGTCATCTGGAAAGCCTGTCACTGATACCATTAAGCATAATGGAAAGAAGACCTTGTTCTATTTCATTCAACTCGTCATCAAGGCGGAAGATTCGCGAAATGGATCTACTTCAACCTCGAGTGGAGCGGATAAGGCGTCGAAGACAAAATCTAGCAAGAAGAAATCATCGGGAAGCTTCGATTGGGCCCAAGAACAACGGAAGAAGTGCCTGACCGCCTTCAAGGACATCGTTACCTCTGAGATCGGTCAACTTTGGACTATGGGCATTGTGGAAGAGCCTTTCTTGAAAAGCATTTGGTCTTATTGTTTGGATTTGCTTGTGGAGCGTCCCGCTGGTATCGCTGGAAATGGCAACAATGAAACCTCCAGTCGATCGCTGGCAATCCATATCATCGGGAATGTTGTGCGTCATTTTGGTGGCGTCTCCACCAGTGGATCGTATTGCGCTCTCTCCACTGCCATTCTTGATGGCATTATTCGTATGGAACATATGGCTGTCTATGCGGGAGAAATTTGCCATCAAGAGAAAGTGCAAAGCAGTCACGACAGTCATTCGAAGCCTATCGCAATGACAATGGAATTGGTGGCAGAAATCAGCAAAATGAATCTGGGATTGGTGTCTGCTCAAGGTGTGAAGAACATCAGCAGTTTCATTGAATCTTATGCCAAGGCAGACCCAGACTCATTCAGCTTGTTCATCCCCACGATGATCAAACAAGTCGATTCTCCTGCTCATCAGATGCGTAGTGCGATGATTCAAGCCATGGGCCATGTGATCGAATATATTCGAGAAGTCATCGCCACTCCTATTGGAGACAATGCAGATTCAAAGCCTTCCTTCAATAACCGACATGCGCTTCTCCGTCAACGTGACGATCTGTTGAACATTCTCGTGGAAAGAACGCACGACATCAACCCCTACACCCGTGCCTCTCTGTTGAAAGTGTGGGCTGCGTTGATTGATTCCAATGCTGTTCCTGTCAAGCGCATGGGCTCCATCGCTGAAGTCGCTTTGGATCGTTTATTCGATAAAAACTCGTTTGTGCGTCGCAGTGCGTTGGCATTGTTCACGTCGTTGGTCGATGGGAACCCGTTCACCGGCAAATTGGACATGGCTATTTTCGAACAACAGAAAACCGAATTGGAAAAGTTGATTGAAATTCGTTTGCAAGAATTGAGTGAAACAATGGCTTCCAAACTCGCGGCTGAAGCTGAAAAGGCGGAGCTACGTAAGAAGCGCGCAGAAGAAGGTGGGAAGTCCGCGTCGGAAGAAGAAGAGGAAGAAGAAGCTTTGGATGAGGATGAACTCTTTGCCGATGCGGAAGCCGATGAAATCATGGTCGACCTGCGTGCCAAGCATGATTATGTATCCTCTGCGACGGAGTTTATGAAGGCGATTGGCAGTGCGTTAACACGGATTGCGGAAATGTTGGAATCGAAGAATGTGTCCGACGTGGTCGAAGCGATTGGATTCTTTGGCCGCGCCATCAACTTCCAAGTCCATGGTGCCCTCGAGGAGTTCACCAAGGCCTTTAAGTTGATCTGGCACAACGATGCCTCGGTGCGACAAGAGTTGCAAACGGTGTTCATTCAAGTTTACTTCACCGATGGTGCCAAAGAACACGCGAAATTGTTGTCCCCACGGGAAATCGCCATCAACTTGACACATGTCATCGCCTCGTGTGAAGATGTCCATTTGACATCGCTCGAAGAGATTCTGGGTGAACTCTCCGCTCAACCATCGTTGGTTGGCTTTGATTTTTTACCGTTGGAAGAGTGGTTGCAAGCCTTGTTGGACCTGGGTCTTCATCCTCCGACGACACCATTGACCAATGATCGCAGTGTGTCGTATCTATCCGCGGGAATGTATGCCATCAGCATGTTGACCGCGCGTACGCATGAGAAACATGTTGATGTGCTGGTGCAATTCGTTCCCAACTTGCTCAGTGCTGGACTGGGTGAAGACGTCTTGAACAAACGTGATTTGGATACCATCCGATACACCATCGCCGCCGTCACGAAGATCTACAAGATGTTTCAAGTGGCGGTCGAGAAGAAAGGAGGAGCCACCTTGACGGCGTCGTTGAATCCCGCGTTGTTGCAGGATGCGTTGATTTCAATGCAGAAAGTGATCACGTGGGCCGTGTTCTTGTCGAACGATACGGTGACACAAGCTTGGTTCAGTACCTGTGAGGAAGCGATTCAAGCGATTTTCCAATTGCACGAGTCTCCCGAGGTGGTCATGGATCGCATCATTCACTTTGTTCACGCCAGTCTGTTCGCAGAGCCTGCTTCCTCTGTCGCTACCGCAGAGGAAGCGGAAGCACCTGCTGAATGGACGTGTACACAAAGTCAGTTGGCTGCGTTCTTCTTCATTCTGGGTCAAACCGCCGTCAATATCGTCGTGTATGTCGAAGATATCGCGGCGAAGGTCAAACGCCGGTTGCGTGAAAATATTGAATCCGGCAAAACGGTGGGTCACGAGGGTGACAAGGCCCCAACCGCAGGTGCAGAGAACAACATCTCGGATTTCGAAGAACAAATGGGTGTCGCTGCTGCGATGGACGCCGAACATGACCAAGAGGTTCATGTGTTGATTGAGAAGGAATTGGTCCTGAGCAACCTCTTAGGTGCCTTCTTACCCTTGGTGACCTACGTGGCCGCCAACGATCAACGCCAATTCTCGGCACCGGTGTTGCATGATACTGCGGTGTTGACCTTGTGTCGCTTCGCCACCGTCTCCAGTGTGGCCTGCGAACAAAGTTTGCCGTTGATTTTCACCATTTTGGAACGACAAGTGAGCAATGCCGGTCTTCGTACGACAATTACCGTCGCCCTTGGTGATTTGGCGTTCCGTTTTCCCAATACCTTTGAACCCTGGACGAACCATTTGTATGCCCGCTTGAGTGATGACAACGTCGACGTACGTTACAATAGCCTGGTCGTCATCACGCACTTGGTCTTGAACGACATGATCAAAGTGAAAGGGCAAGTGAGTCACGTGGCGATGGCCTTGAACGATACCGAACCACGTATTCGTGATTTGGCGCGGTTGTTTTTCATCAAACTCTCCGAGCGATCGAACAACCCTGTCTTTAACTTGCTGGGTGATATCATCTCCAATTTCTCACGTGACAATGCCACTGCCACCACCGCGGCCGAGGAGGCCACCAATGGCGTAGTGGTACCCGATACACAACTGAAATCCCAGTTGGAAATGCCCACGTTGACTGAGGAAGCCTTCCAACAGACGATGCACTTCATGTTGTCCTTCGTACAGAAGGATAAACATGCGGACATGTTGTTGGAACGTCTGTTGATTCGTTTGGGGGCGGCAGAAACCATTCGCCAACGTCGTTACTTGGCGTATTGTATCTCAGAATTGACGGTGACGGAGAAAGGTCTGAAGAAACTCGTCGAGATGATCAAGTAAGTGTTGCACGCCACCCCCCTCCTCTGTTATTGTGTTGTCTGACGACCTGAACCGATGGCGATGTGCTCCCTGTGTAGGACGATCAAGGTGGCTTTGCTCGATGAAAACGTGTTTCAGTATTTCCGCGCGATGTTGGCCCGTGCCAAGAAGTCACGTGCACCCGGCAGCAGTGGTGCAGGCGCGACGACGGCGGCGGGTGCCGCTGCTGCGGAAGATGGCGCGACGAGTGGCGCGGCGGCTGGCGCTCCATCGGCAGTGGTGAGCAAATCGCTGGTCGAGGAGGTTGAGCAAGCGTTGCTGGCAGCGATCTCTGGAAACGAAGATGGCCAGGGGCAGGTTTTGACGGCCATCGGTGAGGACGGAGGCGATGGAGACGGTGCCGGTGACGAGGAAGCGTCAGCCCAGTCAAAGGCGGTCAAGAAAGTGGGCAGCTCGGCTGCGTCCAAGAAAGCATCGTCGTCTAAAGCCAGCAAAGCTGCGAAAAAGACGACGAGCAAGAAGAAGCGCAGTACGAAGTATGAATCCGAGAGCGACGACGGCGATGACGGAGCCGACGAGGACGACGAGGACGACGACGAAGAGGAGGCTCCGGCAGCCAAGAGCAAAGGCAAAACATCTGGAGGTCGCCGAGGGCGACAAATTCAATTGGACGATGAAGATGATTAAGCGTCGTACCAGTTCCCTAGTCCAATGTTGCTGTTGGGAGATTGGAGAGAGATACATACCGCAGAGACGCAGTGGCGGAGTAGATCTGCCACTGGTCGCTGAGTAAATATAAATACTTTTTACGTGGAAATTCAATTTATTGTAAGCCAAGGCATCAATGTATAACTTTATTGCAAGCCACTCTTTATTTGACCTAGATCGCGTGGGAAGATTCGTTGGCCGCTCATCAGGTAGTACGACCCAGCAGAGCGTCGCGACGACAAAGTGGCAGTCCAAGTTTAGCATCGTCATGATCTTAGAAAATTTTTCTTTTGCCCAAATAAGACTTAACTATCAAAATTCTACCGGACTCCATAAAAAGAAAAATTGTAGACTATCACCAAGATGTTCATTTGTGCATGTTTTGGTCGGTAGCCACATTGGCATGGACGAGCAAAAGGCGTTACATTTTTGGTCTCTCCTCTCCCGTGTGACGTGACCGTGCTCATTCTGCCATTGATGAGTCGTCACTAATTCCGAATGACCACAGGCAATCAAGCAGACATGATTATCATCCACGAAAAAGGGAATAAACCAAAGAGAAAAATGTTTGTTTGCTGACGTGCTGCAAGTCCATGTGTGCGCTTGAATGCAACAGAGGATTTGACTGATGCTGTCGGCTCAAGGAATCCGCCGTGCACTTGTTAGAGAATGAAGTGATTTTGACCCGAACTGCCACCGTGATGGTTCACTTGGCTATCTGTTCAAAAGATCAGTAGAGAAGGAATTGTTGGTTAGCCATTTTTCATTTCCATTTTCCCCGACGGACAGAATGGACGATTCCACTGTCTTCGATGCGTTGGCACCTGATTCACAGAGTGGTAGCGAAGGCTTCCAAGGAATAGACATCCTCCCCTTTCTCTTTCCCGTTCAAGTAGAGCCAGAATATGAAAGTTTTCGCGTGAACTTCTGTGATCGGCTTCTCGGTGAATTGTATACGGCACAACGACAGCGACGTATCCAAGAAATCCGTCGAAATATCGCACGAAGCCTTGACTTAGCCGCTGGGTCCGAGACATTGTCACTATCCAATGGTACAGCAGATGATGGGGATGCTATCGAGACCAAAACCGGTGAGTGATGCGAGTATTCAGTAACGTACACATCGTATACATGACTTTGGCTGATACCCACTTGCAGGACGACCATCGACCAAGGAGGAGTCGTCAGCATTCCTTCCAAAATCAAGTGATGCGCTGAAAGAGAGTGAAGGTTTGCCACCATTGCAAACCAGCTTTTTATGTGACACGCCGCTGAGTATCTTCTGCTCTCCCTCCCCTACGGTGTGCAAGTTGTCGCCTGCCTCAATGACCTGTTCTTGGGCGATGAGTTCTGAAGCCCGTGACGCAACCACCAGAGCAATAGTAGGCAGGAGTTCTCCTCCGATGTCCACACGTATTGGTCGATCGACATTGCTATCCTCGACGTTCCACCTGAGCTGCCTCACCGAGAACGGTACTGCACCTCCCACTGATGGCCTGTCCACCGAGGACAAGAAACCCATCTCGATCGACACGACCATGGAAGAAACCACCGATGACTACGATGCGCTTAGCCTGGTGGAGTCCAGTAGAAACCCGCTGGAAGAGGATGACCACTCGACCGCGGATATCTATCCTACCCCCGCGGTACGATACGGTCGAAACAGTGGTCTGCGACGGTTAGAAGACCTCAAACGCAGGTTACAAGACGATGCCTTTCATCACCATCGTAGTACCTTATTGGAAGAAGAAGTGCGATGGGAATTACGTCTGCCCATATGTTATCGCTGGAGACGGTGTGGTGGTGCACGGGTGGTTGACGACGGAGTATCCCCAACGGCTCCTCTGTCTACGATGTCCACCGACAGTTTTCGAGAGTCGAAATGGTTCCATTTCGGCAATCGATGGTGGGTGATGCATTTCGGGATCACTGCCTCATCAGCTGCGTCGGTAGCGTCAGCTGCGTCGGCAGCGTCGGCTGGCCCTGGTGCTGCTGGTGCTGCTGTTGCGGCGGTTGCTTCCGATGCTGACGGGAAGACCGAGGACGTGTTTTGCTATTTGCACGTGTGTCCCGCTGAGCGGTTACTGGAGCCAGCGTACGTGGCCATGGAATGTTGGTTGTTCCCATCGGTGTTGTCCGCGTCTTTGTCGTCTGCCCCGAGTGGCCATCATCGACGGGATTTTCCCAGCGATGTGTGCTTTGGCTGCGTGGACAGCGGCGAGGAAGGTATCCCGCAGCAGCAGCACGGCGGCGGCAAGGGACCCACGGGGGCGGTGCAGGGATGGGACCGCTTCATCGCGACCGACCAGTTGCCGTTGTATGTCAACGACGACGGGAAAATCCAATTGACCCTGATCATGCGTAGTCGCCTAGGCGCTCATGGCCAGCTGCTGGGGAGCAATTGAGAGGTGGGCGATGGGCCGTCCATCTGGACTCCGTCAGCCGAACACTACCCCCCCCCCCCGAAACGGCTCCGACATCAACCACGCGCACTACAAGACACAAGTCAGACGAGTAAACGAGTAGAACTGCACACACCCACACACCCACCCACCCACACGCATGAGACGAAAATATAATTTATCGTTGGCAAGGTACAGTGCGAAAAAACGGAGAAACAAACAAAAAAGGGGACCGGGGAGGAAAACAAAACAAACAAACGAAACACAGAGCAGCCGAGACAACTAAAACCGTTCTCGTTCTTTCTGTTGCTGGGCTTCTTCAATTTTTAATCGGTTTGGTTGGTTGGTTGGTTGGTTGGTTGATTGCTGTGAATAGAATAATGGCGGAACTAAGCTGGATTCTGCGGTTATCTTCGTGGAGAGATCATGTGCTCCCTGATATCTCACGATGGCCGCGGTAGACGAGAAACATAACATAACATGAACACGCAGCGACACAAGAACAACACACACACACGAGCGGACAACACCGCGGAGGTGTGAGCGGCCATCACCTGTCAGTGAACAGCGAACACCAACAAGCGAACGCCAACAACTGGGCCAAGCCAAGCGGAACGCTTTTAATGCGAAGGAGGATCATCGGCAACGATGCAAATCGGTAGTTTGCCGGGTTCATCTTGACCATCGGAACTGACACCTTCGAGAGGGGAATACAAGACCGTTCTCTGAACACAGACGACATCAGAAAACAGTGACCGAGCGACACCTCACATAAGACAGGCCTCAAGTTGCTTACCGTTACTTTGCATTCGACTGGGCCAGGCGCAATTTGAATGACCGTGTTCAACGGAATGGATAGATGCGGTGCCTCAGAGCGAGAATGACCCATGTAAAACGCGTAAATGATACGGAGAACGGCTTGGTGACCGATGATCAACAACGGCTCTTGATGACGCTCCATCTCAATGATGATGGGCTCCAATCGAGCGATGACATCCAAATAGCTCTCACCACGAGGATAGCGATAGGCCAGCTTGTCGACGTTCCGGCGCTTCCATTCCTCAGGGAACTTCTCTTCAATCTCCTCATATGTCATACCGTCACAGGATCCCGCAAACAACTCGTCCAAATGATGCCAGGCTCGTGGCCGCATCTGGACCCATTCGATTTCCAGGGCGGGATCTGTTTCCGATCGGATACGAATCGTGGTCTGTTTGATAAACTGAGACGTTTCCCTCGTGCGACGCATCGTACTCGTCCACAGCCGAGCCGGTACGTCATTTCCGTCTTTATCCTTCACGATATTCTTGTCCACAAACTCCGCCAGCTTCTGCGCATACCGCAGTCCGTGCACTGTCAGGCCTGAATCACCGCCGATACGACCCAGGTCGTTGTATTCGGATTGACCATGACGCGTGAGGTAGAAGGCATGGGAGGTCGTACGCATGTTCATGATAAAGTTCACGACTTTCTGCTGAAGATATCCCTTCACGTTGTGGACGACGAAGTGCTGTTTAGAGTGGTCGCACTTCATGTACGTCCATTTGCTTTCATCTTCATGATTGCCATTGTGGTCGACCGGTTCGTAGAACTTGCGGTATTTCTCTACTTTCTTCCGAAAGTCCATTTCCTGTTGCAGTGTGGACACCAGTTAGTACCATCCATATTCATTGGCAGTATGTGCGAAGAAGATCGAATCACATACCGAGGAAATATCACATAAACCCGCATAGTCGGCTGAATATTGGACGGTGGAGCGGTAGTGGCTGGCAAGGAATTGTTCATCTTCGTTGTACACTTCAATGAACATGACCTTCGCCCCGATATTGTGCATCTATGAAACAGAAGAGATGAGAAGAACATGGTCATGAAATGCACAGGGTATTCCACAATGATGAGGCATAAGCACGTACGGCTGTCTTCAAGTTGACTCGTCTCTGATGCGTCGGGTTGGTAGAGTCGAGAATGGCCACACCATTGTCGCATTCCGACAAAAACAGTTCCATATCTCGAATGGCCGCTTGATTGCATTGAGTTCGAAGGGCTAAGGCCTCCTGATTGCTGAGGTCAAACCACTCAGCATCTTTCAAACCGCCACAAAGACGTTGACGATACTCCGCAACGTTGAACACACGGACAGGAACCGCGTGGAAAAACTCCAAATATCGTCCCAATCGACGAGAAATATGGGTCTTTCCTCTTCCTGGGAGTCCACAGAAGCAGAAAACAAATTTATTGGGAGAAATGGGAAAAATACTGAGTGGAATTGAGTTCTCGACCACATGTCCTTTTGCCGCATGCGCACCTGTACAACATGCAGGGAATAAGCCTGCTGACAATGCTAAGAGAAGCTGAGATAGCAACTTTACCGGGTGCATTCTGTGGTCTGTGGTTGTTGAATCCATTGTTACCACTCTCTCGATCAGTACCTTCCATTTTATCGCCGAAAGTCAATGACAATAGTTCCTCAGTTGGCGATGACCTTTACAGCTGTGTCCGGTTCTCTGACCTTTTCACCCTTTGAATCAGAATATTTCTCAATACCGAGCACGTTATGAAGCTCTAAAGTCTCTGTTTCTGATGAGACTCAGCTGATCGGGAAGTAGACAAGGTTTAAGTTGCAGTTGTCAAAGCGGGTTGAGGAAGTTCTCGAGCGGAGCGTTGATGATGATGATGACGATGATGATGATTGACCCAATCGGCGTTTCAAGTTTCGGTGTCGATGCTGTACCCTAGATTGGACAAAGGCCCACAAACTCTGGGTAAGTGCACTTCAACTTACAGCAACAAGTGTCGTCAAACGGACGGATGTTCCAAACTGGTCAGTTACGTGAGGAAACAAAGTTGCAAAACGGTCGATCGCACCCTTCTCACACAGCGCCGCATCTTGGCCGGCGCAACATTCGTAACTGTTCGCCACATCGCAAGCTTCTCGAGGAATATCCATCTCAGTGCCCGTATCCCTTGCAGCCTTTCGCTGTTTACAAAGCTTATTCTTTCCATCTTGTTGATAAGAAGTTTCTTATACCCTGAAAAATCTTTCAATGAGTACTTCTCCACGTGCAGAAGGAAATCTTCCCAAGCCGCCTTCGGTCGAGCGACAAACGTCGATTCATAACCCTCTTCCTCAAAATGCGCCAGGTACACGAAGACAACGCAGCTCCAAGTCAAAAACATCCAACAAATGCTTACTATTACTCGTTGTGTTACAGGCGCTGCAGCGGCGATAGGACACACTCTGGAGAACAGCATCCCATTGAGCATTTTCCCTTTGCAGCCCGATAAATTTTGCATTGCGCTGTGCGGCATCCCAGGTAATTTTTTGTCCCTTATTCTATCGATTGCCTGTTATTACAAGGGGTTCGTGAACGTCGTTAGGTCGTGGTAAAACCCATATTGCCCGAAGACTTGGGCGCTATTTGGACTTCTTCCACGCAATTCCTGTCAAGGTACTCCACGTTGCCGACTATAGACGTCGTCTTTGTGGAGCGTTGAAAGACGCAGAATGGTTCGACCCACACAATCAGGAAGCGCATGTGAAGAGAGAAGAATGCATGATGGCTGCGGTCCAAGATATGAACGTCTTTTTGAGTCAGCATTCGAATGGCGTCGTAATTTTCGATTCTATTAACGAAACTCATGTTAAAAGATGGAATCTAACCAATGCGGTAAGGAATTTTGCACTGATATAGTAAGAATTCAGTGGCTGACCTTGTCTCCTTTAGATGCAAGCTGCTGGCGCGAAAGTTCTTTGGATTGAGGTTATCAATGAAGATGAGAATTTTCTGACCACTCAATACCAAAATGCAGTTACTTCGCCCGATTATATGGGAATGACCGATGAAGCTGCCCAGCGAGATTATCGCAGAAGAGTCGAAATCTTCCGTTCTATCTTCGAAACTATGGACGACGACTACTATGCATCAATTGAACGCAGATGGACATACATGAAGTGCGACCACTCTAAACAGCACTTCGTCGTCCACAATGTCAAGGGCTACTTGTTTCAAAAAGTGGTGAACTTCATTATGAACTTGCGTACGACCTCCCATGCCTTCTACCTCACGCGTCATGGTCAATCCGAATACAACGACTTGGGTCGTATCGGCGGTGATTCAGGCCTGACAGTGCACGGACTGCGGTATGCGCAGAAGCTGGCGGAGTTTGTGGACAAGAATATCGTGAAGGGTAAAGACGGAAATGACGTACCGGCTCGGCTGTGGACGAGTACGATGCGTCGTACAAGGGAAACGGCGCAGTTTATCAAGCAGACCACGATTCGTATCCCATCCGAAACAGACCCATCTTTGGAATATGAGTGGGTCCAGATGCGGCCACGAGCCTGGCATCATTTAGACGAGTTGTTTGCGGGGTCCTGTGACGGTATGACGTACGAGGAGATTGAAGAGAAGTTCCCTGAGGAATGGGAACGTCGCAATGTCGACAAGTTAGCCTATCGCTATCCTCGTGGTGAGAGCTATTTGGATGTCATCGCTCGATTGGAGCCCATCATCATTGAGATGGAGCGTCATCAAGAATCTCTTTTGATTGTCGCTCACCAGGGAATTTTGCGCATTATATACGCGTTTTACATGGGCTTGTCTCGTGCTGAGGCTCCTTATGTATCTATCCCATTGAACACTGTTGTTCAGTTGATCCCAAGAGCTTACGATTGTCTGGAATCCCGTCATCTACTCTACCGTCCCGATAGAGCTCTTGCGCATGATGGTCAGACGGAATCTGCTGCTGCCGGGAAGAATATAGATGATCCGCAATCGCACTAGGGAATGTTATCATCAGCACCACCACCAGTTCTACGTTATTTATCAAGTCGAAGCGGAAAAGAGTACAATTGGGAACTGGAGGAATCGTAAGGTTTTTGCGGGTGTTGTTGCAAAATGTTGCTGATGATGAATAAATGAAAATCATTCCGATCGTAAAAGTAGATAAGCCCATTTTAGATACATAATGTGTTTTCTGATGTTGTTGTTCTCTGGGACGATAGGTGCGCTCTTTTTGTGAGTTTGGAATCTGGGATCATCTCAAGCCCTGCCCTCTCTTCGCTGCATGCAGCAGGCTGCAAACAGATCATAGCAAGCAGTAATAGTCGAATAACAGACGAAAGAAAGTGGAATCAAATTAATCTCCACTCAATTTTCAACGATCAGTCTAAAGATCGCAGGCTCAAACCAGCTCTGTATCTTGAACAGTCCTTTTTTTGGAGCGTTAGATGGCTCAGCAGCGTAGCATCTACGAAGCACATGGAGGATATTGATGGTGTCTACCGCTGGGTTGGTCCACCTCTTTCGGATGATTCCAAGCGAACACAATATCCTGGAATACTGGTCCAGTATAAGCCGAGAGGAAAGTCTGGCAATGATCACCTGTGTCTGTTCAAAGTTGGATTTCATGTGTTAGTACACAATGCCGATAACCTCCCATATGTTGCAGAGATCGAAGACCTGTACGAAGACAAGATAAAGAAGAAAATGTTTGCTAAACTTCGATGGTTCTATCGATATCGGGATGCCAAGCATCATCATAAGTTTGTGGTTCCACCGCATGAGCGAGAAATTTTCTACTCGGGGCACACCGACGAGAACGACGTTTCTGTGATTAAGGCACCATGCTTTGTGGTATTCCTGAACGAGAACCAACTTGTTCCTTTGTGGGAACGACATTTGAACAATGCTTTCATTTGTCGTTACGAGCTGAAATTTCCTGGTTTGGCTCCCATCGGTGTCGACAAGTTAAGGAATGAATACCTGGTCAATACCCCACTTTTCCCAGCACAACTTCAACAAATCCTTCTCTCAGATCATCTCTTCTGGGGTTCACTACTTAAAACAGTATATGGGGCGGAGTTTTCCATCAAAGACAAACCAATATTGCCGAAACTGAATTCAGAATGTGAGCCCGCACGTTTGGTGTCCGTACTTGGGAAAACGGAGACATTGGCAAACGTTTCTTCCCTTCTTCTTGAAGAAGATGTCAAGGAAGAATCAGCTAACGTTGTTAGTGTGGCAAACGATGAAGCAAAGGGAGAGGAGATTGTGGAAGCTACAGTCAGCAACGCTCAAGAAATGAAAGATGGTGACGACGATGGTAATGAGTTGTACTTCTCGTCCACTGTCCCGCCCACGAAACGAGTCCGAGTTCATCCTTTTCAATTCCTGAATGGAGTCGCCGCAGTACGATCAACTCCTTTAGTCGAGGAATCAAGCAGCACCGCGGCCGCTGAAGAAGTTCAGACCACAACCATGACCGGTATGAGCGAAGAGATGTCAGACGAGGCCATGGATACTGTGCCCGCCAAAAAACCTCGAACTGATTTCGAATTGGATATGGATGATGGGATAGAGTATTGGAGCGAGTCGGTACCAACTTTCTTCGAGCTAACGTCGCCAATGCGACGACAGCTGTCACTGAATAAGCCCACCGGAGCAGTTGATGCAGCAACACCACTGTATTTGCGTTCCTCTTCGCCGCGTCCGAAAGTGGACGAAGAAAAAGAAGAAGATGAAGAAGAGAAAAAACAAGAAGTAGCCTCCGCAAAGGAAGGCATTCAGTTGTTTCCGCTTGAATCAAAGGATGCGGATTATTTCAAAGTGGAAGAAGAAAAATTGGAGAAACGGTACCAACGCAATGCAGCAGACAAAATTCCTCCTATGCAACCTCTTGTTGAAAGCAGCCCAGAGCCTTCTGACCAAGTTTGGTCAGTATCATTTGATCCCAATGGAAGTGCGTCGATGCTTGCTTTATATGAGATTCGAGTCCTTCCCACCCTTCAGCGTGTACTTGCCCAATCTCTGAAGACGTACCAACAGAGCCTCAAAGACGTGGACAAGTTGATTGTTGATGGCTCAGCCGCTTTCTTCGCAGGGATTGATGTATTGGCATTGTTTCATGATTGCCTCTTTGCCTCAAGGTATGCATTTGATTCGAAATCTTCGAATGTTTTCGTCTTATGTTCTCCATTGCTGTACGCCCCGTCCTAGGAAACCTGGTCACTCATCACTGGACGACGAAGAAAGCAGTATAGCTCTGGCTCTACAGCAGATGGAATCAATACTGATGCATCGTGTTTCTGTTTGGTCTATGCAAGAGCAAGACATGCTATATTCTCTGTGCCGAACTCCCGAGCGGAAAACTCATATGATCAGTCTACCGTACTTACGGGTGAAACGCGAACTGACCACCAAGAGTCAAGTGGAGATCATTGATTTCTTCGAAAAGTTCATTGGCAACGGTCGTTACTTGGATCTCGTGATTCCTCACGAAGGCTTCGCATATCATTTAATTCACTCAGACCTCACCTTGGAGGACAGCTTGGCTATTCTTCCTCAAATTGCGGGATCGAAATCGTCTGGAAGAACGCTGGGCCAGAGCAATGGACAGAAGAGCAACGTAAATTGCTGTATTTATTCCATTGACGATTCGATAACCAGTATCGAAGAGGAGCAGCTACGAAGATCGCTGTATTGGGCGGAAGAAGATGCCACTTTTTATCGCATCCACAACCAGGAAGATATTTATGGGCCGGAGTTCAATGTGGTGGATATGCTCTACCAGGAATGGCTCCGACGCAGGAAGAGTGGAAAGTATAACCGAGATTCTTGTTTGCCGTATGTTTACTTGAAGGATTTTGACTCCAAAGCGTACGAAAAATTGGAGGACCACCAAGCAGATGAACTAGTTTGTCAACAGTTCTTTCAGAGGTAAGGAGTGTGTGTTACTATTATAACAACTCTTGTATCAACGGTGATCGCTTTTAGGTTGGCTGATGTTTTGGATGAGTTTTCCTTTCATCAAATATGCTGTGCGATGTTGCTTTGGCAGCGTACCATAATTTCCTTAGGATCCTTGGTACGACTTGCGACTAATTTCGCATTTCGGCAATGCGTCCTGACTTTCGTTTGTTTAGGTGGTGCGGATCTCACACATTCTGGCGAACTCAGTGGTGCTACCCGAACCTTCAGGCGAAATGTCGGTGCCACAACTTCAGATATTGATGGAGGATAGTCTAAAATTGAAGAGCGACTTGTACAAGCAATTCAAGCTGATTGTTACCTCATCAGAGTTTCACAACTTCTGTTTGCCTCATTTTGAGTCATTTTGTGACGGAGCTCCTGACCTTTGAACACTTAGGAAAACACCATCTGTAAATAGTTTTCATATAGTTACTCTTTGTGCTCATCATCAAGTCTGTGTCAGGCCATCCACATGCAAAATCACGAACCGACAGACAGCAGGGTCTTTTACTGAAACCCCACACAGACTTCTGATGGGAGTTTTTGAGGTCGTGGGTTTTTCTCGACGTGTGTCCTGGGTGGCGGCCAACCACATGACACGCCATTTTGTGGAGGAGCCACAAAGGGCAGTGCCTCTTTGGTGAAGCCTGAGCGACTATTTGGTTTTGTTTGCAAGTCGATCCAATCGACGCCAAGTTATATATAAAGTGAGTGGAAATACTAATCAACCATGAAGGTAATTCCCTGCATTGAGCCCTGCAGCTGCGAAATCCCTGTGCGCTCACCGAGACATTTTGTTTCCCTTTGTTAATTTTCTTGACAGCTCAATATTGCTTACCCTACGACTGGCCAACAAAAGGTTGTTGAGCTTGACGACGAGAAGAAGCTGTAAGTTGCTCCGCTGTGCAGCTTGTTTGTGTCGATGAATTCTAATTGTTCTTTTGGTATTTGCAAACGCAGCCGATCTCTGTATGACAAGAGAATCTCCAACGAGGTCAACGGTGAGGACATCGGAGACGAGTTCGCTGGCTACGTAAGTGATCTCTCATTGCCTGTTTCCTTGGCGATGTTGTCTGATCTAAACTTTTGATTTGACTTTCTCTTTCAGGTCTTCAAGATCTCTGGTGGTACCGACAAGGATGGTTTCCCCATGAGACAGGGTGTCATGGCCAGCACTCGTGTTCGCCTCCTCCTCGCTCAGGGCGCTCCTGGTTACAGAACCGCTCCTTGCGGTGTTCGCAAGGGTGCTTCCATCAGAAAGCGAAAATCCGTTCGTGGTTGCATTGTCGGCCCCGATCTGGCCACCTTGGCTTTGGTTGTCGTCAAGAAGGGTGACAACGAGATCGAGGGTTTCTCTGATGTCACCATCCCCAACAGACTTGGTCCTAAGAGAGCTAACAAGATCCGCAAGCTTTTCAACTTGACCAAGGCCGATGATATCCGCAAGGTTGTTGTCACCCGCACCTTCACCAAGACCAAGGGCGAGAAGACCTCCACCATTTCCAAGAGACCCAAGATTCAGCGATTGGTGACCCCTGTCACCATTCACAGAAAGAGACAGAGAGCCAAGGCTCAGTTGGCTGGTCTCCAGAAGTCCAAGGCTGATGCTGCTGCTTACACTGCCCTTGTGCAAAAGCGCTTGGCCGAGCAGAAGGCTGCCCGCAAGTCCGAGATCTCCAAGCGCCGCTCCTCCCGCCGCGCTTCTGGCAAGGTTGACGCTTAAAGTTTTGGATGCCCCTGCGTAAATAGTTAAATTCCCACTCACTACAATCAACTCTTCTCGCTTCTTTGTTTTGTTTTGTTTTGTTTTCGCTTGTCAAAAATAGGTTGGACTCTGACGACGAAGCTCTCTGTCGCGCAGTAATCACTTCTCTCAACAGGCCATATTTGAGATGGAGACAATCGTCTTCAAAGGCAGACTAGTGGCCAAACAGCGGCACGGCACATGAAGTGTGAAAGTACTTCAATTTCCCGTCGGGTCACATTTGCTGCAAGCCGTCCTGTTAGGAGCGATTTTCGAAGACTGATTTGCAGCCAATCAAAAACTGAAAACTTTAAGTAAAACAAAACGGAGCAAAAGAAGAAAGTATTGAAGTGAGTGGGAATTAACTATTTACTCAGAGGTAACCAAAACTTTAAGCGTCAACCTTGCCAGAAGCGCGGCGGGAGGAGCGGCGCTTGGAGATCTCGGACTTGCGGGCAGCCTTCTGCTCGGCCAAGCGCTTTTGCACAAGGGCAGTGTAAGCAGCAGCATCAGCCTTGGACTTCTGGAGACCAGCCAACTGAGCCTTGGCTCTCTGTCTCTTTC
The DNA here is from genome assembly GCA_008000375.1 of Poteriospumella lacustris. Classification (NCBI taxonomy): domain Eukaryota; class Chrysophyceae; order Chromulinales; family Dinobryaceae; genus Poteriospumella; species Poteriospumella lacustris. Next base: position 66,952 of record SMOI01000111.1, read on the forward strand.
TGTGAATGGTGACAGGGGTCACCAATCGCTGAATCTTGGGTCTCTTGGAAATGGTGGAGGTCTTCTCGCCCTTGGTCTTGGTGAAGGTGCGGGTGACAACAACCTTGCGGATATCATCGGCCTTGGTCAAGTTGAAAAGCTTGCGGATCTTGTTAGCTCTCTTAGGACCAAGTCTGTTGGGGATGGTGACATCAGAGAAACCCTCGATCTCGTTGTCACCCTTCTTGACGACAACCAAAGCCAAGGTGGCCAGATCGGGGCCGACAATGCAACCACGAACGGATTTTCGCTTTCTGATGGAAGCACCCTTGCGAACACCGCAAGGAGCGGTTCTGTAACCAGGAGCGCCCTGAGCGAGGAGGAGGCGAACACGAGTGCTGGCCATGACACCCTGTCTCATGGGGAAACCATCCTTGTCGGTACCACCAGAGATCTTGAAGACCTGAAAGAGAAAGTCAAATCAAAAGTTTAGATCAGACAACATCGCCAAGGAAACAGGCAATGAGAGATCACTTACGTAGCCAGCGAACTCGTCTCCGATGTCCTCACCGTTGACCTCGTTGGAGATTCTCTTGTCATACAGAGATCGGCTGCGTTTGCAAATACCAAAAGAACAATTAGAATTCATCGACACAAACAAGCTGCACAGCGGAGCAACTTACAGCTTCTTCTCGTCGTCAAGCTCAACAACCTTTTGTTGGCCAGTCGTAGGGTAAGCAATATTGAGCTGTCAAGAAAATTAACAAAGGGAAACAAAATGTCTCGGTGAGCGCACAGGGATTTCGCAGCTGCAGGGCTCAATGCAGGGAATTACCTTCATGGTTGATTAGTATTTCCACTCACTTTATATATAACTTGGCGTCGATTGGATCGACTTGCAAAACATAGGCCAAGCGAGAAGTGCCACTGACTTTGTGGCTCCTCCACAAAATGGCGTGTCATGTGGCCACGAGGACACGTTTCTAAAATCCCAGCTGGTATAAAAAGCCCACTTCGTGTCCACCCATATTCCATAAAACTCCCAAGCATCCGTCGGCTCGGACAATCTCGAGAGCATGCTCTGTCCCAAACCATAGTTGACCAAATTTGCTGATGAACACGTTTTAGTGCTAAGTAAGCACCTATCGATTGACAGATTGGAGAGACAAGTGTGACTGGACCCATGACATGAATGCCTTTTTATTATCTCTCTTTCATTTTCATCTTTCCTTTATTTCAGCAGTTGTGTGCAACCAGATGCATTGATATGAATCACCAAGTATTTTCGCGTCCAAAGGTCACCTAAGACCTTTCTGTCACGAGAAGATGTCATCTCACTCTTGACAATGGCAAAGTTGTCTTCGAGCATGCTACTCTTGAAAAACCTTTAGATCACCTAGATAAGGAGAGTTTGTTGTCGCGGCTGCGCTCAATGTCCGACTATTTCGTATCTTAAAGGAGAATAATGTATTCACATCGCGAATTATGCTCGTTGCTGAATATCTTCAACGCTTTGATCAGCCTTTTGTGAATTGACAGCAGATCTCTACTTAGAACCGCGTGGATATGCAAATATGGAGCAACTCGTCGAATGAGGCAAGCGCGCCTTCACTGGAAAAGCGAAGCGTGCTTTTGTATTGCGAATTTGAGTCCCATTTGTTTGGCACAGTAAACATTTTATGGCCTGCGCTCTCCTCGGCGATGGCGCTGGCGCCGGCGTCGGCGTGCGCCGCGGCGCCCGCTTTGCCGTCGGCGCCGCCACCGCCGCCGTTGGGCGGGCCGCCGTCCTCGCTGTTCTCGGTGAGCGACAGGCTGTTGACGAGCATGTCGTTGCTGTTGTCCAGGCTCTGCTCCAGGCTCCGGTCGGCCGCCTCCTTCGCCGCGTCGTCGCGGTCGGCGCGCGCCTTGTCCTTCGCCGCGCGGTTCGCCTTGGCGGAGCCGGAGCTCATCGGGACGCTGCCGGCGCTGACGCTGATGGCCAGCATGTCGCTCTCCTCGACGGTGTTGGCCAGCTCGATGAGGATGGCGTCCACCTGGTTCCAGCTCAGCAGCGACTCGGCCTCGCTCTCGTCGCGCGCAGAATAATGAAATGTAGATTTTACATTAATATCCAACCCTAACCCTAATCATTTGAGAAGCATCACTCACACGTTCTCATTCGGCTAAAGTCAACACAAATAGTTGGCCGCATATTGACAATAATATTGACAACAATATGTTATTCATCGAATTTTCGCCCGATTGGAGCCCTATCCTTGAACAACACAAAATCTCTCACATTCTCAATCTTGCAATAAATTTCTACAAGTTTGAGTCCTCCATGATCACGCCCGATTCGAACGAGCTCTGAGAGCTCGTGGTTGTCACCGTGTTCGTTGTTGGAATGGTCAGCTGATGAGAATGAGGGAAAACAGGTGCCATGCGACCATGCCTAGCACTGCGTCAACATAAGGGATAGTTATCAGTGAAAACATTGCACGCACTACATGTTCTTCTTTCGAAGAAATCGCGACCCTCCCCGTTTGACCGAAGGTGTGTAATCCCACGTGAGACCAGCGATGATGATTTACACCAAATAGAGTAGAGAAGGGACTCTGATATAAGTCAGTTCTCTGCTACTACCGTGATTTCGCATATGGTCGCCATTATCCCGCCCTACCCACAGTGGTGCTATCCCATCGAGCAACTCGTTCGGTTTCGACGCGTTGCCGGCAATACAGAGGCAGACAAAAACATGCTTGTCATGTCGTTGTAAAGCGCGTTGTCACGAGAGGGAGATAGAAGTTACGTGCGATGAGCGCCATCGTTGTCGTAGGTTAACTGCTAATCGTTCCAGTGATAATGACAGACGATGTTCTCAGCACTCGCTCGTTGAAAATCCCCCAAGATGGGACTGCTGACGACTACCGTTTCCACGTTTCCATAAATATGTGGCCTGGACAGCCACGTACGGTGACAATGGTGGATCAACGAACTCGAGCAAAGTTCCCATAAATTTAGCGCACGAATAGATATGGCCTTTCGTTCACTGACCAACCCATTCCACATCTCCAGCAACTGAATCACCCATTAACAGCAGGTTGCAACATCTGCCATTCGACCATTCAGCTATTTGTACAACAACCCGGCAACGGCACCGGCAACCGGGCAACTCGGGAACAGGCTTCGCCGACACTGGGTTATCCCTTCATGAAAGGACAGCGCCATCGCTTAGGGGCACACAGAACTTCTCGTCGTCCAAAACCATTCTTCAAGGCACTTTTGCTTTCGCTTTTGTGATTTTGCATTGTGGCATTCGGCATTCGGCATCGGCATTCACAAGCCTGAAAACCTACTAGAAACGTCGCTAAAGTGGACGCCATCCTAAGAGCATACCAACCGACGCCAGCAACTGCACTTCGTTGCTGTGACCTCACTTCAATCGTCGTTTCAACAACTGCCATTTGCTGATCGATCTTGGAAAAACCTGCACGCAGGTGCACACTGCCTTGTTTTATCAAAAAGCTGAGCTTTGTCGATAAGTAGATCATTGTCAATCACTTACTGATGGTCATATAATTTTTTTTATGCGACCATGGTGGACAGCTCTTCAGACTTAAAAAGCGGATATTTTGCCTTCTGTCTGGCGGTAGTCGGAGTGGTGTTGACTCGAGTCTACCAGATCAAGCGGCAACAAGCTTTGACAGAAGAAGCATCGGATGCATCACCCACATCAACTACAAATATGCCTTTGAGGCCACTGAAGCTCCAAGACTTCAACGGAAAATTCCCTTCCACCATCAGTTCTACCAATGTTGAGAGCCCATATATGGGTAGTAAAATACCAAGCTTTTCAAGATTATCTACAGTTCATGAGCAATCGGCGAAAGACGAAATTCCCTCAGCTTCTCCTGGGATTGGAACTTGGACAGCACTGGGCTTAGAGCAACCATTAGTGATTGCCATGGTGGGCCTTCCAGCCAGAGGAAAATCCTATTTGGTGAAGATGATTATCCGCTATCTTAAGTGGACGGGATTTGAGTGCCAAGTTTTCAACGTTGGTTCATTTCGGCGTCAAGTTGGATTGGCATCTGCAGATTCCAACTTTTTCGACAATTCTAACCCCAACAATCACAAACATTTAGCCATGATGGTTCAGGACTCCATGTACAAGTGGCTTCACGCTACCAATGAAGAGAAACGAAGAGTTGCTGTTTTTGATGCAACAAATACAACGAAAGAACGTCGATATGCTCTTGCCCAAAGGGCTGAATCCGAAAACGTGTTTCTTTTATTCGTTGAATCTATCTGTGACGACCAGGAAGTTTTGAAGAAAAATTACGAGTTGAAGTTGCAAAATGATGACTACAAAGGAATGGATATTGACACCGCTCGCCGCGACTTCATTTCAAGAGTCAAGCAGTATGAGCGAGTGTACGAGACAATTACGGATGATGAAAACAATGGAACTATCGCTTACATTAAGTTGATCAACGTTGGACAGAAAGTCATCACCCGAAACTGTCATGGCTATCTGCCTTCTCAAGTTGCTTTCTATCTCCAAAATGTCCACATCAATCCTAGAAAGATATATTTATCTGTCATATGCCAGCCCTCTGAAGGGATGGAGAATGTTAGCGGAGCAGAGTCCGGAAGTTTGACGGATGATGCGAAGGCCTACGTAAATGCTCTTGCTGATTTCATGATTTATGAGCAAGAGTTCGATTTGGTTGAAAAGGGGAAGGAGATTTTAGTACTTACGGGAACTGCCGAGATTCATCAAAAGTCGGTCGAAGGGTTGAAGCAACGGCAATTCAGAGTGTATCATACACCAATTTTGAACGAGCTACGAGGAGGAGATTTGCATGGATTGTCGAAGGCGGCCATGAAAGCTTTGTATCCCGTCGAATTCGAGAAACGAGCTGCAGATAAATTGAACTACCGATATCCTGGTGTCGGTGGTGAGTCCTATTTGGATGTCATAGAGCGTGTGCGGCCGGTTATTATTGGTAAGTCCTTTGTCCATCCCGTTGTTTGTTTGCATGCCATCGCTGTATTACCTGAAACTGTCTATGCGTAGAGCTGGAGCGTCAAAGAAGGAGCATTCTTTTGGTGGGACATATCGCTGTTCTACGTTGCATTTATGCTTATTTTATGGGTGTTCCATTGAACGAAATTCCCTTCAAAGAATTCAAGTATCATCATATTTATGAGCTTGAGCCTGGCCCATTTGGCTGCACGTGCACTATTATTCAACCTCATTTACCATCTTGTGCGCCGCAAGGGATCCCTCCGCTCAATATCCCACAATCGTTGGTGTCTCCAGTTCCAACAGTGGCGCCAGCCGCTTCATCTTTGTCAACGTCGTCCGTGTCTCGCCCAGCACCTACACCCCGCCCCTCCGTAATTTTGGAAACGCAGTATCACAGTATGCAGCCAGAATCGAACATTTTACCATTGTCTACTGCTTCGACTTCCTCATTCAATGCGGCTTCTTTGGTACTACCTCGAGGGGTTGTGGATGGTGAGCAAGCCTCCTGATGCATTGCCAACGGTCCGCGAACGCCTGGTGGTAACTCCTGTACATTGGAAGGCTGAGTTTCGTGGGGTTGTTGGCAGCGCTGGAGGAAGTTTCGAATCATGCAGAGTCGGCTGCTGATTCAAGCGCGATGGCGTTGGTTCGCGAGCTGTGAGGTGGACTGAAAGGGTATCGTCCGTTCAACGCAAGGCCTTCAGTATCTTGAGCATACTCGTGCTAAAGAATGCCACTGAGTCTTCCGTTTGATACCTGCAAGTGATCAGATCCATCACGTATCTTTGAACTTCCTTCATGTAAATAGAAAGTAGTCGGCGATTGTCGCAAAGCAATTCATGTAATGTCTAAATTTTTCTTATCGAACTTCTCGGGTTTCATGGGTATCTTTCTGATCGTCTTGTAGCAAGAGGCAGAATAAGAAAGAGTATTGTTCTGGTCGATGACTGGTCACTCAACCGTAATCCAATATCAAGAGCTCTTCTCTCTTCATCAGATGTACTGCCGCTCCGAAGACAGTCAAAATGACCGAAGAGCCGGTTTCGACCGTGACCACATGATAACCACGAGAGTCAATAGGATTAATTAGTGCATGTAATGCTTCTGCGGCTATTACATCGTATGCGACTTCTATTTACATGAAGGAATTTGAACGATACGCTGGAGTGAGCGAGCTTGTGCTTCCTTTTATCACTTGGTGGTGTCAGACGGAGTACGAAGCGACGTATCTTCAACACGGGCACGCTCGAATATGTTGCTGAAAGCCTTTCGTTGGCGAGACGCTTCTTCTTTGATTCTCTTGTTAGCTAAATCCCGCAACTTGCGTACCAATGTCATTGCGCCTGAATCAGCGGCTGCCTCTGCATGATTCGAAACGTCGTCCAGCGCTGCCAAGCAGCTGTCGAAGTCACGAAGTTTCTCCTTCGCCTCAGCCACTCGTAATTTAGCCTTCCAATGCGAAGGTTTAATTTCGAGGGCTTCGCGGGCGGCTTGTAATGCATCGCTGGGCTTGTTCGCCTTCAAAAAGCACGTAGAGATATTTGTTTTCACAATGGCATCTAGATCGTCCAATTGCTCACTTAATTCAACACTCAGCTTTACGCCACCTTGACTTTGAGCTGCGAGCTGAGCCATCGATTCTCCACCCTTCATTTCTCTTCCCGGCAAGCCTCTAGTGTAAGCCAACGCTGTTGCATACTTTACCCTGGCTTTGTTGAATTTCCCAGCTTTGAAGAGTTCGTTTCCTAGGGATTTCAATTCGTGAGCCTTTTCCAATTTGGACTGTGCTTCTTCCTCAACTGACATTATTCCATCAAGATGTCGCTTGAAATTTGAATGACCAATAGTTTAGAATGTGTGTTGAGTCTCTCTTTGTCATTGGAAGTCGGTCGTGCCGTGCCGTCGTGCATTGTTGTTGGCGCGGTGGGAAAGAGTTCCAGACCTTCGAAGCCGCACACTTCGGGAAATATACAGTTACACATTTAGAATAGATGTACAACCATTCAATGGGTTGTGTAGATCTACTAATTATTATAACTTGTACAGATCATCTAGTTGCTTAAGATACTGATTACAAAGTCATAAGTCTCAGCTGGCTATGGTTGAGACTTTCTGGAAAACGTCAATAAATTGAAAACAGAATCGTCAACGCATTGCATTCTTATCGCGCTTCGAGAAGAAACCATTGTGCCACTTGTTGTGGATCCAGGTAGAAACCCCAACTCATTCATGAACACTTTCGCAGATTTCCTTTTTGGATCGGATACTAAACAGAATACCTTAGATCCCACAGACTGCACGAGAACGGATTCAATTCGCCGGGCCACTAAAGTAGCCAGATCATCAGTATAGAGAAGATCCGAGAAGACATAAATGTCAGCATGTGGGAGACTGATCGAAAAATCAGACAGGTCAAAGTACTTGAAGTGAACATCTCGCTCTGACAGGAACGGATTGGCAAAGGAGCGAATACTGGCCAAATTCCGCAGAAATGTTCGCCTTGCAAAGTGCAGAGAAAACACATTATAATCCAGTGAAACAACTTCTTTGGCTCCAAACGCGAAAGCTGCCGAAGTCAGTAAACCAGTTCCGCAGCCAACGTCACAGACGACAACTTCAGAGCGCCCATTTTGTTTTAAGTAGTCGATTTTCCCCTGTAAAAGGGGAAGAATTGAAAGTGAACTTTCCCATGAAACAATACCAAAAGCTTCCGGCCAGTTGCGCTCGATACAGTAATTCATGATTTCATCTCCTTCTTGGGCCTCAGCAAACTCGATCTTCATCGAAGAAGGTGGAGAAAGCTTCTTCTCCATCCAAACAACTTTGGATCGATCAATCATACATTCAATAAGTTCTGATTCAATAATGAATGGGGAAGAAATCGTGGAAACCTCTCTTTTGATTGGCAAGTGCCGAAACACTCGACCAACGAATACAAGTCGACCCCCCAGCATTGCGAGAATAAGATATTAACATGCTATTCAGCTGTCAAAGTTGGCCCTTTTCCACTTTCTCCTGCTGGGCCTTAGTTTACCATTTTTGATGATGAAAAGACGCAAAGCTATTCCATATTGTCGATTGCTCAGCCAATCTCTGCCGCCAACTGGCTGAAATATACCAATGGCCAAGGGCAACCAAGAGCCAAAAATTGAAACGCATTTATCGTGCATGTACATACGATATGTCCTATAGGAATATATATGCAAATCTAAATATAACTACATGTACATGATTAAACACAGTGCACAGCGGAGTTGCGGAGTTGACAAGGACCAAGGAGGTCTGGTCCGTTGCGCCAAACGCAAAAACAGAAAGGTCCAGTCGCGGTGGAAACCATCGACACTTCGATCGATAGATAAACAAAGAAGACATCATCAATTTTAAAAGCACCACTTTTTGGTATACTTCATCTTTTTTTTATTGTGACTATCCTGTCCAAATTTCCCGTGTTACTTTATATTTATGGCCATAGCATTTATTAGTCATGGCAGAGAGTCTCGACAGTCTATTCTCTCAAGCAAGTGTTTCTTCTACCGACGAAACAATGTCACCAGAAAATGGTATAATCTCGGAAGAATTGGAGCAATTGAGTTGCTTTTCTCCACGAGTTTTGCGGCGACAGCTTTTGGAAGAAATGGTAGTACGAACTAGCGCTGATGGTGGAAGTGAGTTCCAGCCGTCGTTGAGGAAATTTCATGGTGCGCTTCTTTTCGTGGACATTTCGGGGTTCACGCAGCTGTCTCAAAAACTTGATGTGGACAACTTGCGGAAGTTTATCAACGCATACTTCAAGAAACTGATTGATATTGTCAACAAGTATGACGGAGAAGTCATCAAATTTGCCGGTGATGCGATGTACATCGTCTGGCAGACCACATTCTCTGAAACAGGTAATAGAAAAGTCTCATGTGATCGTTATGATTGCAGGTTAGGTCTAAAGAATATGTTCGTGTTTTCGTGCAGATTCGTCTCAATTGGATACCTTGGGCTCCGTCAGTCGAGCGGCGGACTGTGCTGTAGAAATCATTCGCGTGTGCAGCAATTACCGAGTTGAAACCGCGGGACCAACTCAATTAAACCGACTTTTGAGCACAGCTAGACTTGGGCTTGGAAATAACCGCCTGGCCGTACAAGGCCCTCCAAACAGTTTGCCGAGAAACCCCAATCAAGAATCCGCATTCGCCACTTACTTGAATGTTCATTGCGGCCTTAGTGTCGGTATGATGGCAGGTATTGATATTGGCGCCGATAATCGCTGGGAATATTTCATTGTTGGAGATCCTCTCCGAGAAGTAGCGTTAGCGGAGGAGCATGCGGAGAAAGGTCAAGTCGCGATGAGTTCAGTTGCCCACTCTATTTTGCATCCCGACGACAATCAATTCTGCAGCTGCGTTAAACACGAAAGTGGACTGTGTTGGATTCTTTCCAGCTCTCCCATGGATCGGTTTTCAATCAAATCGTCGTTTAAGAAGGCATCATCCTGGATGTTAAACAATGATCGACTTCGCGTTCAGCTGGATGCGGACACGATGAAGATGCGAACGGAAATGCAGGAAGATGCGTCAATGGCTGTCGAATACGCTAAATATACGTTGGCCATGGAAAAGTTCTGTGGAAATGTGAGTCACGTTACTGCAGCAGATTTTGATCCAGCCACCAAGGATAGACAGTTCCGCGGTCGTCTGATTCATCGATTATTGGCGCACACGCATGAAGTGATGCGGAATGAGCACGATGCTGGTGATGATACTCTTTTCCAGCAGCAATCTGATAGTGGATTTGCTGTTGGTGATAGTACTGGCCAACGATCGCTGCTCTCTTCGAATCTCTTTGATCTCCCACCTCTCATCGAAAGTAGCCCAAGTGCTCCGTCAGGTCGTACCAATCCTCAGCGAAAGGACTCTATTGCCGTTCGACGCTTAAAGCAATTGCAACGACCAGACAGCGCTACCAAGCAACCTTCTTCCTATCTGCGCAAAGGTGCTGACATGGCCGACCAGCGCGAAGTCATCACGTTGTTCATCAACTTGCAATTCCGTAAGGATCTCTCCATCGCTCCAGTGGACATGGCATCGTGTTCGCGATCCCCGTTTCACTTTTTGCAAGAACACGACCCCCAGAAATTGGCGCAAGATCAACAAGTATTGGTGCAGTACCAGCAATGTTTGAAGCATATTGTGTTGGCCTTGCACAGCAGCGGTGGACAGTTACGTCAATTCATCGTAGACGACAAAGGTACCGTCGCCATCGGAACGTTTGGTCTCCGAGGATCGGTTAGTCGCGATATCGCCTCCAGTGCCATCGATGTGGCTCAGAAAATCATCGATGAGCTGCAGTTTGTGCACTTAGCGTCTGCTAGTGTGGGAGTGAGCGCGGGAAAAGTATACAACGGCCTTGTGGGTAGCCCCTTCCGTCATGAGTTTGCAGTGATGGGTCCGTCTGTCAACATGAGTGCTCGTTTGATGGGCAAAGCACCGCCCAATACTGTATTGTGCGATGACATCGTTCATTCACGCGATCAAGTTCATCAGTTTGTCCATTTCGCAGACGTTTCTGCCAAGGGATACGATCGTCCAGTGCCTACGTTTACTCCTCTTAGCGATAGCCAACTGACATCCAATCAACCCAACAGCAATATGATGTCTCACATTGCACAACATGTCGAAAAACATGTTGTGGGCAACAATGATCCATTGGATGCTGATAGTACCATGCCTCTCACTGAGCGTATGGCCACTCCTCCATCGGACGACGACATTTTCATCGGTCGTGTTTCCGAAATCGACCAAATTGAAGCATATTTATCCGGCTCACAGCCTCAAGAGATCTGGGGAAAGGTGTTGCGACCTCAAGCATCCGAGCTGTTCCTTATGCTTCCTTCGGAATCATCAACAACCGAGAATGCGTCATCATCTGCATTATTGTCTGCAGTGGACGCTGATCTTCTCTCCTCCTTTTTATCCACCCCGACCCGTGTCATCGTCCTCGATGGCGTACATGGCATTGGCAAAAGCCATATCCTTCAAGAGATATCGAACCGAATCGCGCACCATCTTGAACGAGTCGATTTTTTAAGCCCTGTTGCTATTCATTCACTTCCTCAGCGTCGGTTGAAGGAGGTCGAACCGTTTATCAGTTTCCGTCCCTTGTTGGACACCATGATGTACCGTTACGCCGATTGGGTGGCGAATCGTCCATTCGATCCTTTGTCGGTGGTTGGTTTCTCACGTCGTACGAAGACAAAGATCTTACGTGGCTTGAGTATGTTGATTGGTTCTTTGCCCTTGGATGTGCAAGTCTTTGCCCCGTTGTTGCGTGTGTTCAACAAGCAATACGCGTCCGACGACAACGATGTGACCAAGAAGTTGTCCCCGGTGGATCGAACTCGCCATTTGAGTTTCTTCTTGTTTCAATTGGTACAAGCCTTCCAACGAGCCATCAATCGGGTGCTCGTGTTGAACATGTAAGTATCGTTGCTGAGTGGTTGTTGTGGTTGTCCGCGATGTTGGCGATGACTTTGACCATGAACCTTGCTGTCCTGACCTGTGTAGTGATGAGCTGTATTTGATGGACCGCAATACGCAGCAATTGGCCAAAGAATTGATTCGTCATGGTCGCGGATTCGTGTTCATGATCGCTTCTTCTGCTGAGTCCACGTCGTCTGACGCGGCACGCTTGGTCTCTTCGATCAAGGAGAGCTGCGTATCCACCGGTCAAGAGGCACTGTGTATTCATGTGGGCCCCTTGTCTGCGTCAGAGATTAAGGATTATGTGCGCACGATCCAACCTGGCTTGACACCGGCGACACCTGGAACAGGATTGGCTCTGGCGACACCAAGCCACTCATCCCCACCACCGGCGTCACTCACGGGCGGCGGAGACGATTACACGGCGATGGATCGTATCATGGAAATGACCGGCGGCAATCCCCTCTATCTTCGGGAATTGGTCAAGGGCATCACCGACCCTTCCGTCTCGTTTGCGTTTTCGTCGACAACCGTCTTGAGTCCAACGAACGCTGCGGGTAAAATGGACTACATCAGCTCGGCGTTGACGCGCAGTACTATTTTACGTCGTGTGAAGAAAGTTGAAGAAGTGGTGGCGGTGCGTTTCGATCAATTGGATCACCGAAGTCAATTGCTGTTGAAAGTGGCTTCCGTTGCCTGTGTATACGGTTCGAATGCAACGGCTGAGCTTCTCGCGCAAATGATTCTCGCGTTCTGTGAGGATGTACACAAGATCTTTCGCTTGCCGACGGATGATGAAGAAAGCTGTCGCTTGGGCTTGATCAAATCGGTTCAGGGCATTTGCGAAACGTTGAGTACCGTGGGGACCTTCCTCACTCGAGCTGCCGACATTGCCCTCGAGAACAGCGCTGATTTCCAGGCCGCGGGGGAAGCGCCGTTGTCACCGTCGACGTCCCGATCGCGACGTGGTTATTCGCGTCGCGAATCGACGTCCTCCACCGCGGAAACCAGCGTTGGTAGCGGCGGTGCCGCGGATTCTCATCGATCTGCAGCCACGACGTCGACGAGCATCTCTGTGTCGTTGTCGTCTGCCCGCAGTACGACCAGTACCGCTACACGGACGAGCCGGGCGACCAACGTTGTGATGTCGTACAATTTCCGTGTGGATTTGGAGCAACAAGTCATATACGGGATGTTGTTGCAAGAGCAGAAGGTGTTGTTGCATGGAAAGGTCGCAGAATGGTACGATTCGTGGAAACAGGACATCACGGACGCGGGTATCGTCTTCGATTACTCTCCGAAGAAGTCCCTGCGTCTGTCCGACATACAATCCGAGCGCAAACGACAGATGATCGCCGATTTTTACTGTGAAGACGTGCAAATGCTGCATGATCATGGCTTACACAACGAAGCCGCGGGTAAATCGGACAAGGCGTTGACCTGTTATTACCGTGCCGGTGTCCAGTTGATGCGCGATGGTGCGATTAGCGATGCGCAAGTGTTCTTTGAAATGGCGTTGCAAATGTACGAGAACTTGAAAGACGCGTGTTTGACCCCCACCAAGAGCAAGCTACAGGGTATTTCCCAGTCACATTCGCATTCCAATTCGAAGTTGGATGTCGCATCACGTGGACCAGACGCCGTCGGTGGTGGCCATGGCAGTGGTGGCGTGGGGCCAGAAAGACACATGTCCAACATTCACGCGTTGCTGATGGATTTACGTGACCTCGTCGGTGCCAACAAACATGACGAAGGCATGTCCATTTCGTCACAACCTTTCTCACCAGCCATTACACGTGCCAATTGTGCCCAAGCATTTCGTGGTAGCAACAGTTTGTTGGAAGAAACCATTGAATCCATCACGTATTTGATTGGGTTCAAAGGTCAAGGTGGCATGTCACCCGAAGATTTCTTTCAATTGTGCGAAGAAGCCTTGATGTTGGTGGTCGCCGCGTACAAAGGCCCCGACAGCACCGATACCTTTGGCTTAGATCACGTGACGTCGGCCTTGCCCATCATCTTCGTCTTAGTCGTGGCAGGGATTCGATTGCCACCCGAGTTATTGATCAAGATGCGTATTGATCGATTGCTGTGTGCGAATGCCATGGTCGATATCTCCCGTCAATGTTTGAAGCAACCGGAGTTGCAATACCATTTGATTGTCAGTCTGAGTCTGTTGCGTGGTGCAGCCATTGAGAAGTTGGATTTTGCGACGAGTTTGCAATTGGAACAAGAGTTCATTCAATATTACGACTACGATCGAATGCACCCGGTGACATGCGATGTCTATGGCTACGATCAGCCGGTCGTCAGCCTCGTGAACATTCTGAAATTTGCGTATTTACGGGGGGATGTACCGCAGATGCAAGCGATCATACAGAAGCTCCGTATGATTGATTTGGGCAGCATGCAATACCGCACGTTGGAAGTCTTTGCCGTGGCGATGATTGCGGCGTATTTGGTGATGGAACGGTACGATGAGGCGTTTTTCTCGTGTGCGACGATGCTGCGCGCCATGCGTCAGCGAGCGATCATCTACGATTTGCATCACATTATGCCGCCCGCGGTAGAGGGACAGTTTCTACTGTTGCTAATGCGTATGCGCAATCAACAACTGGCAGATGCCGTGCATGCCCCACCGCTCATTTCTCTCAAGAGAGAAAACGTCGCGTTCGACATGTTGATCACGGAAGTGCCCGACTGTGACGAAGTCAATCGTCATTGGCAGCCTGACGTGATCGAAGAGAACTTCCGGGAGATGTCTGCGCGGTCGTCCATCCTCATGGGATGGTTCCCAGATACGCCCCCTGCCTCTGGCTTTGATATCACCAATCCGCCGGCGACATTGCCACCGTTTAAACCGATGATCTTCGACGGTTACCTGCGGTGGCTGAGTCTTTCACCGGAGGGCTTGCGATCGTTTATGTGCATTCTCTTTGCGGAACGTTGCTGGCTGTTACGTCTGCAGGCGATGCAAAGTGAAGATGCCGCATCCATTGCCGCCAGTGAACCGTTGGGTCGTGCGGCGGTCGTCTGGCTCCAACACGCCGAAATGTTTCGTGAGACGCTGTCGGCGGCGTCGTCGTCGTATTCGGATCCCTTCTTGTTTACGAACGGTTTGCATGTGTTGTCGCATCGTTTAGAATCCGCGGTGATTGTCACTCGCTTGTGTTTCTTCCAAAACGGCCTCATTGACCCCGCCACGTCTCCGTCCGAATCGGATTTGATCACCAAGTTGGCGGCTACGATTCACAATGGCGTCACTGATCATGCGCGATACTACGACGCCGCAGGAGTGCGCATGATTTACCGTGAATTGATGCGTCAAATCCACGAGGCCGCTGCGAAGCAATCAATACCTATCCCATCGTTCCCTTCCTCGTCGTCTTCCGCTTCGTCTTCCTCTGCCTCTGCGGCTGCCTCTTCCTCGACGGTTGAACTGGACTTTGCGACCGTCCACCAGCAGATCCAGCAGCACCACCTTCGACCGCCCAATGATGCCCATTAATGTCGCCCAATCAGCCTTCACACCCCCATCAACCTTTTCGTCAACATCCAGGCGGGCATCGTCCGTTGCTCTTTCAATGCTCCTCTTCTGCCTGTTTGTTGTGCATCTTGTGGGTTGCCCCTTCTCTGTCCCTCTCCCGCTACATACACGTCTCTCCTTCTTTGATCCTCCCTTTCTCTCATTTGTATTGGTCAGTCCGCTCGTCTATGCGGACAATCTTTTCGTTTCGCTTTGGTTTGTTTCTGTTTTCGTTGGTATCCCGCAGTTGCGGAGACGCGCTGATGCTTTTTTCTGCTGCCTGGACAGTCGCTCGCAGGCCTTCTTCTTCGTTTCCCCGCCAGTCTATCCTAGATCCCGTTCGTTTCACTGCTTCCTGGCAACGACCCCACGAACCCCAGCATCAGTGTGTCGTCCTCGACCCCCCCCCCCGCGCTACATCGTTCTCTGTTTTACCTTCGGCGCGCGGTGCGGTGCATTTGAGTGCCTGTTTGTTGTATTGCTTGGTGGCAATTGTGTGCATTGTGTTGTCCATTGCGGCTGTTTCCTGCCTGCTCACGTTGGTATTGTTCCAAGGTATACGCGTCCTTTCGCTGTGTACCATGACGTGTTTGCGGTGGTTTGTTTGTTTAGCGTTTGTGTTTGTGTTTGATTGGTTGGCTGCCTGTTTCTCATTGATTCGTGGTGAGGTTTTCTCTATTGGTTTTTAGTATGTTCTCTGCCTGGCTCCACCATCTATACATGCGCGCTGACATCTTCTCCGCTCGCTCTATTGGTAGAGTGTATGTGCACAAATGGCTATTCCTGTGCGGTCGATGGCAGCATGCGGCAGCCTGCCTTCTGCTTCTGCTGCAGCTGCCGCCGTGCGCTTGTGTGATGTTTTCTTCCGCCGTTGTTTCATTTTTGCTCCTCGTTGATTATGGTTCCTCCTCGCCCCCACACCCCCACATTCTCCGGTCTCCTCTCATCCACTTCGTCCGTTAGTTGATTTCGCTCGTGTAAATTCGTTGCATTTTACCCACGTATATACCCCCCTTCTCGATGTCTTGTTTCTTGTTTCGGTTTTTGTTGTGTTTGTTGTTGTTGCTGTTGTTGTCGTGGTACTGCTGAAAGGAAGGAATACGATGCTCTTGCGGTACACGTTGGCTCGGTTTATGCTCTGGTACCCCGTCTATTTGTTTTGCTGTTTTTTCGTTGGAAACGCTGCCATTTATTCTCGTTTCGGACCATCCTCTGCCCCTCTTGCGCATCTTCCCACACACCCCATACCCCCACCAACGCCATCGCTTCTTTCCTCGGCCTCCTCTTCGCCTCTTTGCATTGTCGCCCACCTGACGCCACCCCCCCCCCACGTCGGACCCACACCTTGTCGTTTCCTTCACCCGTCGGTTTTTGTTCCCTTTCATCACTCGCTACGGTCCCCGTTGATACTTTGCATACTCCGACGAGGTCTGGGGGTGCTGTCTATTGGCTGTCCGTGTGGAGAGAGTTGAAGCGCTGTCGTTCACTCGTTCATACATTCAATCGCAAGCCCTCTTCCCAGGCGCTGTGGATGACCTGTCTTCCCGTTGACCGTCCGTTCACTTTGTTTTTCGCTTGCCTATCCTCGGTCAGATCTCTTTCCTCATCTCTTCTGCTCCACTGCTCCACTGCTCCACTGCTCCACTGCTCTGCTGCTCTGCTGCCTCCACCGGTTTGAGTTTTTCCACGGCGCCTGACGATCGCCTCTCCTCGCGTCAACTGACCGAGATGGGTGCAGCGTTGCCGCGAGAGAACCTTCTGTGTGGACCAAGGTCCATTGATTTCCACTGTTTGTTTGTCTATTCTCCCCGCGGCATATTTTTAAGCTACTGCACGGTGGTGTCGTCCCCGATCGTTGATTGCGGGCGGTGTCGTTGACGATGTCCGTTTCAGTTACGGACCCACCACCTGTGCACAGCGTTGTCGCTCCTCTTCTATTGGTTTTTCTTATTTGTTTCCCTTCTTTCTCCTTCTCTCTCTTCTTCGTTTCGTTACGTTACGATGGCCACTTACAGTCTCTTGCTCTGTCTCGCATCGCTCGTTTGAGATAGACTTCTTCTATACGGACACCCAGTTGTCGATCGCTTTGTTTCTTGTTGTCTCTTCCGCCTCGCGACCACA
Organism: Poteriospumella lacustris; assembly: GCA_008000375.1. Lineage (NCBI taxonomy): Eukaryota > Chrysophyceae > Chromulinales > Dinobryaceae > Poteriospumella > Poteriospumella lacustris. The sequence continues at coordinate 84,056 of SMOI01000111.1, forward strand.
CTGCGAGTCGGGGTCTACACTATCGATGCCACTGAGTACGTCGGCAGGATAGACCCCACTCCGTTCCCCCGTTGCTTACCCCCGCACCCCCTTCTAGTTGTTTATTGGGCGTTTCTGACCCATTTCTCGTGCCGTGTGCTTGTTTTGTCGCTCGTTGGTTGTCATTTATTACTGCGGCCACCCACCCATCACCGTCGTCGACCTTGCTGTGGCTTGGTGTGTGTGGCCGGCTGGTTGTTTCTGGTGTCTTTTCAAACAATACAAGACGAAGATCCATTCATCCCCCCGTGAGAAGCGGGGGATGTTGTGTCTATCGTGTCAACGCCCGTGCGTAGAGCGCTGGAGGCTTCGTACGGGTCGTACGAGGCCGGCTCTCTCGCAGGGGTCGTTCTTTGTGGCCTGGTGTAGACACAGGCAAATGGCTTATGTTTCGATCAGTTATACTTTATCATGCATCACGCGTGAACAGTCTGTCGCCTCTGGCTTCCCCTGTGTCACGGTGGTGTCATGCATGTCGTTGTTGTCGGTTTCTTCCCCCTTTTTACTGTGGCACTGGTTGTGGTTGTACTCGTGTCCGTCGTCGTCTGCTTTAAACCGAGGTGCCTCTCCAGTTGTTCTTCTTCTTGTTGCTTTCCTTGTTGCTGCAGTTGAGTTCTCTATATAGATTTCGTGGCAAACATACGTCGTCCTTTGTGCTCCTCCTTGATTTGCCATTGGTCTGTTCCTCTCTGCCGTCCCGTCGGTGCTTCTCTGTCGCTCCTCCGCCTCCCCCCTTTCGAGCTTTCCTGTGCCCGTTTTGTTTTCTTCAGTTCACACCCCACACCGCCTCGTTCTCGTCGTTCCTCGTTCACGTCATCACGAGCGACGTGCCCATATTACATTACACTCTCCTTCGCTGCTGTCCTGTTTCTCTCCTCGTCGTATGTACCCGCCACACGTGTGCGCCTAGTGTATGCATTTGTTCTGTAGTTTTTTCTACTGTCCCTCCTTCCTCCGCCTCAATTCCATGCGGCGAGGCTCCTTTACCGATTGCGCCCCTACGTCACGGGTGTCTGCCACTGTTTGCTGTTGCTTCGGTCGCGCGGCTTTCGTGCCCGCTGCCCCGCCCCCAACTTGTTCTGTCGTTGTCGTTCGCTCTATACGTTATTAGTTGTGTTTTCTTTCTGCCTTGTGCCGTGCTACGCTGTCCCCACATCGGTTTGTTGCTTCCATTAGCGCCAATGATCCACTTAAAATATTATGTATTGCACTGCAGTGCCTGCCCCCCCCCCCCCGCGCTCTCGGGGGTGAGGGGTGGGTATGTCTGCGTATGACTCTTCGTCTTCGGTCGTCTTCGCACACCGCCGCCACTGCTTTGGCGGTGGCTTCCACTACTGCTTCTTCACCGGCGCCGTCTCTGTTGGCGCTGTGTCTGTGTCTGTGTCTGTTGCGAGGTGATGTCCTCCTCTCTGCTGTTTCGCTGTTTCTGTGTCCTCCTTCTCTTCGTCTTCCTTGTGCGGCGATTCATCACGCACACATCGGTCTCTGTTCGTCATCGTTCGCTCGCTCGCGGAGCTTCCTTCACTGTCTCTGTTGCTTGTGTTCGGTCGCTGTTGTTTCATTTGTGAATGTAGTTTTTCCGTCGCGATGGCTATCGTTGGTTTCCCCTCCCTCTATCTGCTGCACGCCCCTGTCGCTTCAGGTTCATCGCTGGTTTGTGAATGCTGCCTCTCGCCTCTCTCGCCCCTCTCGCCCCCTCTCCTGCTATAGTGTGTATGGGGAGCCTCTCGCCCCCTCTGCCATATTCTCTGTGTTCGCATTGATGTCCTCGCCATGTGTGCGTACGTGTTCTCATCGATTGAGCTTCCTTTGCTGTGTTGTGCGTGCTGCGCATTGGGATCACGCGTACCTACTATATTTGCCATGCTTTACAATGAAAACATACATACCTCTTCATCTATTCTTATAGTTGAAGCCCGCTGTATCTTCTCCCATCAATTAAAGACACCAATACTCCCCCCCCCCCCACTTCGATTGTGAAGTGTACTACACAGGACGCCACTCATCATATGTCGTTATTGGATCAGATGTTGCAAGCCAAGAACTAAGGCTGGAGAGAGGTGAGATGAACCGCAGCCAGGCGATCCTAACCGTAGAATACAGTCAATTTCGATGTTCAGAAGCACGTCTCTTCAGTCGGAGAAACCATGGGAATGATGTGTAATCGCTGATGGAGTGAGTCTGAACGCTGCAGGTAAGTAATTTCCAAGTCCAAAGTCCAAGTCCATTTGGAAGTTGTAACGCCCGCGAGACGAGGCGTTACAAATTCTTTCTGTTCCTCGTTCGCTCATCTCCGTCCAGTTCCATCTTTGGGTGCGCGGTAGGTACATAACTACTCTCTTCTGGCAAGCAACTTCTGCGATATCGCAGTGTCGATTTCTTCTCTGGCTAAGGTTAGTGGCCGCCCAAAAAGGTAGAGAGGTATGGAGAGAGCGTGATCCTGCCGAGATGACCGCTGTCAAGGAAAACATGGGACACGTTGACGCTGGGTCATACTCCACTACTGTTCTTATCTGGAGCACCCTAGCATTGCTGACGCTGTTCGGAGATGATATGGTATCGTGTTCAAGGAGTTGGGCGACTTCTATGCTCTTCTCTCCATTGATTCCCATCTTCACCGACTCGTCCATTCATGCGTTGATTTCCGCCATGCTTTGGATGGCCAGTCATCGTGAAGGACCGCCTTTGGACGACCCTATTTTATCATTTGTTAGAGACAGGACCTTTGTCGGGCCGTTACGTCGTTTTCCCTTGTGGATTCCCGTTTTTCTATGCGCCGGCCTCGCCAGTTCACTGTTGGATGCCGACCATTTCTTATCAGCAGAATCCTGGACGCTCTTTGGAGCGACTCATCTTCAAGGGCGACCCGTGGGTCATAGTGTTCTCTTTGCGTTGTTTGTACCCGTTTGCGTGCTGGGTTTGTGGCGTGGGCTCCAGTGGGTGTTGGGAGGAAGTCGGCGACGAGACACATCATCGTACTGGGCCCTGCTGGTGTTCAACGCTATTTTCTCTCATCAATTACGAGATGCCCAACGAAGAGGCTTACTGCTATGGCATGGATTAAGTACTACGAGGCCATTACCAAGAGTCTTGGTGCTGGGTGTGTATGTGGCGATGGCTCTGATACAGCGCGTCCTGCTCCAGCGGATCGTCGCCTCGACCCCACAGCTGCCGCCAAGCGCCCACCTCGACCAGTGCTTCCACCGCGAAATGGACCTGGAGCAACAAAAGCTGACGGTTTGATGCACAATTCAACGTCCCAAACAACTCGCAAACATCAATTACATCGGGTGTACAGTTGGCGGTAAAAAAGTACTGTACCGTCGTCGTCGACACGAGCAGCCTTCACAGCAACCACAACAACCAACAACAAACAACGCACATCGTTAAATGAAAGAACCAGAACCCCACGAGACATCAACAAGCAGAATCTCCCACGAGGAAATGAGATGCGATGCGATGAGAGATGTTGCTCGCTTCACCCGTCGGGAGCCGTTCTGTCGGCTCTGTTCCACCGAGTACAGAGAGAGCTGTCGTACCCGATCGTTTCAGATGCACACAGACGCACACACCACACCAACCAAAACAAAACCAAAACACAAATAACATAAAAATACCGTAAATCAACGTTAGAAAATCAATGGGGAGAGGAGAGGGGGGAGAGAGAGAGAGAGGGGTGGGGCGATGGATGTGGGTAGACAGGGCAACTGATGGTCCACTGCTATTGGTGAACATGGTGAACATCAACGGGGAGTGCTACGAATGCTGAGAGAAGCGTCCAGGCGATGGCCGCGTCACATTCGATGGACCGAGAATGTCTCCGAACGACGGGCGTTGCGACGTCGGCTGCCCCGTGGAACTACCCGGCGCAAACGATGTGGGCGACGAGGACAGGGCACCGCCAGACGTGGCCGATCGGAGCGATGGCGGAGCGATGCGGCCACTGCCGCCCATGGCCAGTCCACCGCCAAGGCCACCGGTTGACTGCACCGCTTCGTCTTGGCGACTTTCGCGTAATTTGGCGAGAAACGTCGCGGCGTTGAGTGGCCCCGCGACGGTTGGCGACAAGGAAGCCTCCTCCTGCGTCGTGGCTGTGGCTGTTTCCTCGACAGAGGAGGAAGACGCAGCCACAGGCACCGGTTCGCGGAAGAAACGTGGCCTCGCGGCCACTGAACCGGCTGTCGCGGCTGTGGCCGACGAGGCGGCGCCAGCGACGGTCGACGTCGGTGTCGTCGATCGCAATCGCACGCCAAACTTCTGCGCCGCTGCGACACCTTGACTCAAGCCACCCTTCGGCGAGGATCCTGCATCGTCGATACGACTCGCTTCGCTCTCATCGACAGCAGTCGCCGTCGTCGTGACGGGTGTGGGGTTCGCCAACAACGACAGGCGGCCTCCGGGTCGATTCGCGGCCACTGCGCTACCGCTCACCCCACCGCTGCCGCTGCCGCTGCCGCTGCCATTGCTGCTGCTGCTACCTGCGGAGCTGCCAAACGTCGACAGCAACGCCGCCACCGTATCCAACTTCTCATCGATGGCCGCGGCACTAATCGTCGCTGGCGGTGCACCCATCGGCGATCGACGATCGTCTTCTGCGTTGGTACCCGCTGCATCGCCAGGTCGATGGACCGTGGCCTCCGACAAGGACGGGCGCAGACGAACGCTCCCTCCCACCGACGTCGACGCAGGTGGCGGCGGTGCTGTCGCCGATGACAGGGACGCAGCAGACGACGACGCATCGGCGAAATTGACCATCGTTGGTCGTTTGCCGGAGGGCGGACTCACCACATCGGCCGCGAAGGACACCGACAGTCCCGCCGTGTTGATGGTAGGGCGGGCGGTGTCCCCGGATCCGGGGCGCGAGAGCGCTGGCGGCAGCGGCAGCTTGCCCGCGGTGGTGGCCGATGAGTCCGTCGTCCCATCGGGAGGCGCATTGCCACTCGCAGGCGGGAGCGAGGTCGGTGTACGGGAACGAGCCTGGGCCTGTTGACGCAGGGTCAGCTTCGTCAAGGGGTTGTTCGGTGCGTTGCCGTTCACCACGGTCAGATTCGTCGTGGCTGATGGTGGCGGTGACGACGACGACGCTGACGCCGGTGGTGCTGCCGCGAGTCCACGAGGAGAGATCGCTTCCCTTGGCATGGTCATCGCCAGTGAAGGCGCCGGCTGGTACTGCTGTTGTTGCTGCTGTTGTTGCTGCTGTTGGGATGACACAGAGCGTCCCCTGTACGCCACCATCGAAGCATCAGCAGCGGCAACGCTGCTGTTCGTGCTCATGTCGCCGGCCATGGACGTGGTGGGCTTGACGACCATCGACATCATCGCGGACATGTTGCCCCCGCTGTTCGCCAAGAGACTTTGTCGATTGTCCAACTCAAAGACACGTCCGAAGTCCGCAATCGCTTGGTCGATGAGGCCGAGTTTGTCGTACGAGATACCGCGATTGTGATACGCATAGGCATTCAACGGATCCAATTGAATCGCCTTCGTGTAGTCGGCGATCGCTTCTTCGAAACGATTGCATTTCGCGTACAAGAAGCCACGGTTGTTGTAGGCGCGTAGTTGATCCGGTGCCAAGGCGATGGCCTGCGAATAGTCTTGAATGGCTTCCTGGACTTGGTTGAGCTTGCGATAGCAATAGCCACGTTGGTTGAATGCCAATACCTGTTGCGAGATGAGCACGGCATGTTGGGTCGGTTCCTGCGGGTGTTGTGCGGCCTCCTGGAGCAGCATGATCACACGGGCGAAGTCTTGTACGGCCTCGGCGAGAAGCTGCAACGCCTTGAAACAGGTCGCCCGCGAGAACAAACTGGGTAAATCGTTCGGTTGGATCTCCAAACACGTCGACAAGTCACTGATGGCCAAGTCATTCTTCCCGATTTTCGAATAAATGCGTGCACGAGAGGACAACGTCGGGAAGGCCTGTGCGCCGTGCATCAACGCGGACGTAAAGTCGTTGATCGCGGGGTCGAATTGGTCGATTTTCTCGTAGAGTAGGCCACGATGTGCATAGCAGCCACCATGTTGAGGCTGTAACTGCAGGGCGACGTCGACATCGTCGAGGGCTTCTTTCCATTGTTCTTTCCGCTCGAAGCAGAGCGAGCGATTGAACAGCGCCTTGAAGTTTTGGGGCGCGAAACGTAAAATCGCGGTATAATCATCGACGGCCTCATCCCATTGCTGAAGTTTGCGGTAGACATAGGCACGGTTGTGATAGAAATCGGCATTGGTGGGCTGCATGGCGATGGCCCGCGAGAAATCTTGCAGGGCCGCTTTCAAATCGCCCATATGGTCGAAGGAGATGCCGCGGTTGTAGAAACAAAAGGCGTATTCCGGGTTGATATCAATCGCTTGGGTGTAATCGTGAATCGCGGCGGGAAAATGGCCCAGTTTGTCGTATGCAAAGCCACGGTTGAAGAGTGATTTGAAGTGGTGTGGATCGTGTTGCAGCGCTTTCGAATACTCGTCGACCGCTGCCGCGTAATTACCTTGCTTCCGCAGTTCATAGGCGGCTGCATGGTGTTTGTCAGCTTGACTGGTCCCACCACCGGCATTGCTGCTGTCGTCGTCCTTCGATTGCTGCGCACGGAACTGCGTCAACGATTTGAAGGTGCTGGTACTAGCCGCGGCGGAGGATGCTGACGCACCTCTCGACAGCTGCAGGTTGCCTGAGGAGGAACCTAACGTTGAGGCACTGGATAAGGCACTTCCTGGCCGAGGACTTTCACCACGAAATCCGCCATCCGAATAGAATACATCGGATGACGGTGTCGACGAGCGAAGTGTCTGCCGATTGCTACCGATCGTTGGGGATGCAACGCCATAGAGCGAAAACAACCCCGTTGCATCGACGTCTAGTCGCTTGCTATTGCTGGAAAGCAATTGGCCAGAACTGTACTCACTGCCTGCGATAGAACCCGCCGGGCTGAAAGGAACCGACAAGGTATCGGATCGACCACTCTTCGGTGTGAACGGAGCATCGAGAAGGGAGCTAGCTGCAGACCACGTACGACTTCGCGTACTCGCTTGTGCATTCTCTGTGGTACTGGTTTCATCACGCACGGGTGAATTCAATGTTTGGTCTTTGAACAGTGCAAAGTTGTAGTCTTCAATCGCTTGATTGAGCAGACCCATACTATTGTAGCAGGCAGCACGGGCAAAAGCGGCATTCACATGATCTGGATTGAGCTTTAAGACCGTAGTCAGATCAGGGATAGCGAATTCTGGCTTGCCCATTTTTGAAAACGTCATGCCTGTGTGCGAAGGAAAGGTGTCAACGGAAGTGTCGTTAGATGCAGCGATCACCGTTGGACCATACCTCTCGAGTACAAACTCTCCACATGATCGGACTGTCGGTTGATAACGGCTGATAAATCACGTAGAGCGAGATCTAAAGTGCCTTTCTTCATGTATGAAGTTCCTCGTAAGTATAGCGCTCGGAGATTATGAGGCTCGGCCTGTTCAAACAAACGATGTCAACATCGTCACCACCACTTGTGTTCTCATTCAATCATCACCCGTACCGTCAGCTTCTTCGAACAAGTTTCAATAATTCCATCAAGATCCTCGTTGCGTTTGAAGTAATAGGTTCGATTGGAGTACGAATTGGCACTTTCATCGGCGTCCAAAAAGTCTTTTCGCTTTAAGAGCAGACCTTTGGTGGATGTGGTCGATGGCTTGGATGATACTGTATCACCTGAGCGAGATCCACTATCTATCTCCAGCGCATCTTTGTCTGACATTTTCCCAATGAAACTGCTCGCTGAAAGATAAACAAATGTCAGTCAGGTGTTCACAATGATCTGTTGTTTCCTCTCCAGGTTTGGTAACTTTTCAGCGTGACAACTTTCACCACGAACGTCTAAACCATCAGCTGCAGGATATAAAGAAGGTTGCCACAACTGCAGTGCTCTGAAGATTGTGGCAGATCTATTGTCGTATCCAGTATCACATGGGCAAAATCGCTGGAGCTTGGTCCTTGTTGGACCAACCGCTAACACCACCGCCAACATTTTTGTAACGGCTTCTGCTGTGCGACGACGTCGACGACGACGACGACGACGACGACGACGACGACGACGACGACGACGACGACGACGACGAAGAGATACATTCACACACAAAGTTGCGTTCGCTGTTACAACATTTGCAACGTATCTCAGTAAAGTATAGTATGTTACACTATCGAAAAAAAACAAGGACTTCACAGAACTCTATAGTCACAGAATTAGAATACACACGATATACAACCTTCCTCGACATAGAAGGTGTTGCCCCCACAACCCACTATGGGACTTACAAATGCTTCTTCAAGAAGTTACGCATCGCGGAAACAGCATGTGCAAAGGGTTCACCTTCATAGATATCAAAGTGATCACAGTCCACTGTGGCGATTTCGGAAGTTGACAGTTTGCCTTTGTGACGCTGAAGAGCTTCCTCCACTAAAGACGGTGGGCACAAGGCATCGCGTCCGGCGGTCACAAACAATAGCGGAACGCTGGCAGGGAATGTGTCCAAATAATTCTCTGGATTGTAGAGTGAAATGACCGCCATGGTACGAGCAGGAGCCAGGTTTCTCCATCCTCCCAAATAGACTTTAGGGTGCTTCGAAGTGTACGTTTTCAGTCCCTCTTCAGTCATCGTCATGTACGACGTGGAACCAATTGGACCAGCAATTGGGACATACATAGGTGAATACTCCAGTTTTACGAATGGGCTAAGAAGGTCCACCATGAACGGTCCAACAAGAGAGGTAACGAAGTCAGTACCAGCGACGGCGAGTACTCGCAAGGTACCCAATACCCCACGAGTAAGAATGGCTTGTTTTGTGGCCAGCTTTCCATTCAAGTGGGGAATCTGAGAAATAACAGCACGAATTCCATGGGTACCCGGCATTGAAGAATTCGACGGATGTCTCTCAGGTAAAGTAGCTGTAGCGGCAAGGACGTGTCCACCGCCGAAAGAAGAGCCCCACAAAATGATTTTCTCGTTATCTACCCCTTCCTTTGCTAGATTTCCTTCCTGAACAAACTGCAGAACTGTCTGAATGTCAGAGTAATGCATCCATGGATTGATGTAGTTCCGAAAGGGAGCCTTCTTCAAAGAATACGATCCTCCGAAGTGACGATAGTCGAACATCAGTGCTCCGTAACCAGCTTTAACAAATGCTTTCCCGTATCGCGCAAGACCCATGTCTTTCTGCCCACCAATTCCATGAGACATGATAACTATCGGAATCTTTGTATTGGATGAAGCCACATTTTCTGGCATGTACAGCCATGCATGGAGAACAGAGTCATACGGATCATTCTTCACAGGAATTAAGACAACTTTTCGATCAACACCATCTTCTGGTCCCAGATTATCAAGAAAGGATGTATCTTGGTGAACGAAATCAGGAGCAAGTCTATAGTGTCCATTGATGGACATTTGGAAAAAGATCAGAGCGATGGGTAGAACCATCGCAAAATACAAGATCCACAGCATTTTTTTTTTCGACAAGTAGAGCGACTCAAAAATAGGATACAAAGTCTTCGGATTCAATTTGTTCAGACCTCAAATGTCTTGATGGCAGATGAAAACGCTGCAATCGATTGATGATGATTTGTATCCCATATCTAGTTGACTTCCAACTTGATCATTGATTGATAAGAGATGAATGAAATTGAGGGGATGCTCATCATGACGACGATCACGAATCGACAATCGACGTGTCGCGACACGAGGAGGCGTTGACCTATCCGTTATTTTTGAGTGCTCTTTTTGCTTCCCACGCCCGATGAATGAATGAATGAATCGGAAGTCACTGGCTTTCATGAACAATACATGCATGGTTTGTCACGACCTCCCCACAAACCATTTGCCGCGATCCAGTCTTTGCAATCAATAGTTTGCTGTGAGCTTTGAATTCGTTGAACCAACAAATTTGGTTGTCTGAAAGGACGTGAAAGTTGCAATTTCAAGTCGTATTCGCCAGATATGTTTGGATCATTGTGGCTTTCAGAACCTCAATGTAAAGAAAATGATTTCGATATTGAAGCTCACATCAAGAAAGAGGAGTTTCTGAGGCATCAGTTGCTGAAGGAGCGTAAATCTGGGCACGAATCGGTTTCCAAAGTGAAGAAACAAAATCAAGACTTGAAACTTCACGCAAAATTGGCGCTGACAGGGCTGCAGGAAAGAATTCGCGCCCTCGAAGATGAAAATGTGAAGTTAAGAGAAGAAAAATCTTCGTATTTGGGAAGCATCAAGGAGTCTGTGGAGGAAATGCTCGCAGCAGTACGACACAATGGCAATGATAAACTCAGTGGCGGGGATACTCGAGCGAGAGATTTTGCGACTGTCAGCGAAAAGCTCTTGAACGGATTGTTTCAATTAACAGACCAAAAGCCACCCAAAGGGGCCGTGGAAGCGAGATCTGCTGTTGAAACAAGCAGTGATTCATACGAAATTCCACAAGCCTTGCTGGATTCGTTAGAAAATCAGAATATCACATCGACTTTCCACGAGTCGGGCCCGAAAACTCCTAGTCGCGTTCGTTCAATTGTTCAGCGATTTGAGCTGTCACGTGAAGAAGGGGCGAGAGTCTGGGTTAAAGGTGGCGATGATGTTCCCGACAATTTTGGCGAAAATTGTCCAACGCCGAATGGAGATCTTGGAAGCCCCAGTAAAGCTCATCGGAATCAGCAGAAAATAAACAACAAAAACAAGTCCGCAAAGAAGGATCGTTTCTTTCCAGAAGACTCCATGGAGCTGTCGAAGACACAAGGCCTTGATCACGAGTTAAGGTACAACCCATTACTTCTTACATACCCTCCTACCTGTTTGTGCTGTTTATGCTCACCCCCTTTTTCTCGTACACACAGACAAAAAGACGAGGAAATAAGGGATCTGACTGAACAACTAGCCAAAGCAAACAATCAAATCGCGTCGCTGCAGCAGGATCTTCAGGAGCGGAAGTCTTCCCCGCTTCCACAGCCACAACCACAACCACAGCCACAACAGGCAGTTTACTTGGATGATTTGCTGGATGTGGAGAAATTTCAGAATCAGATCTTTGCCACATGTGCACTGTCTTTGCTCTTCACCCTGGTACTCTTGGGCATTGTCGAAGCAAATGAAGTGGTCGTTGGCCAATCGGCCGATCTGTCGATCAGTCAAATAAAGGACGACAACGGTAAGTTCATCCGCATTGATTGGACCACGAAGAGAACTCACTATTATCACCAACGTGTAGGACGATCGCAACGCGTGCTTGATTTCCCACAAACGGTTGATTTGAGTGTTTGTGATGGTGACTGCGCGTCTCGTCCTTTGTCTGTGGACGATTTATCAACAAATCGCCACGAGACACTGCCGAGAACGACAAGTTCAAGTTCTGGTCGACGAAGTCTCTCGTATTCACTGGAAAAAGAAATATTCAAGAAAACGATTCAGTTATTCACCGATAGAAACTCGCAACTGCTCATGGAAAACGACGATCTGCGGCGGAAAGTGGAACGCGAAGTCAGCAAGAGACGGCGATTGTTGATTGAAAATGCAACTTTGTTTGATCGTTTGTCGAGAGCGAAGAAAAGAGGTCTTAAACCTGTTGTTTGCGATGATTCTTGCCAAACTGAAGACCTTACGACGGAGACCAAAGAGGTACAATGCGAATCAGAATCCGTGCAAGAATCAACGGTGCTTGAGGAGAAGTTGAAATCCATGAAGAAAGCCATGAAGGAACGTGCTGCTCAGTCCATTGAGAAAATCAAGTCATTGCAGCAAGAAATCGGTGTCTTAACGAACCAGAACGATGCATTGACCGTGCAGCTTCAACATGTCGAGTCGAAGACTTTTGAAAGCCAAGTCGAACTGCAGGAGGCCAAACAGCAATACCGTACGGTATCCGAGGAAAAGAAGAAGTTAAAGGACAACTATCGCAGTCAAATGAAAGAATATCAGAAACAATACGATGGGAAGTGTCGAGAGGTGAAGAAGCTACAGGACATGCTGATCAGTGACAAAGAGAAGTTCCGAAAGCTCCGTGACAGCATGAAGAAGATCGCCCATCTCAAGACGGCCCTCTTCGATGATTCTTCTACCAATGGCGGAGCCGATGATAGTACGTTGAGCGTGAACATCAGCAATATGGACGATGGAAATGTGACGTTGGATAGCCAAAGCAGCAGTAGTCGATGTGGTATCCCCGATCTTGAGTTGCATCGTATGTATTCCGAAGAGATTCGCAAACGTATGGACGTGAAGGACAAAGCAGAAGAAGAAAGTCTTCTCTCAGAATTATCGCTGATTGAAGAACATCTTCAAGATAACCTTCGAGCTTGCACAGTAACGGGTGGTGAAGACCACGATGATCAGAACGATCATGCTTCCAAGTTGTGGGATCGATTGAAGAGTCTCCAAGATGCCCTCGAAGCGAAGCAAGATGAATGTGCCATGATGCAAGAGGAGTTGATATTCCTTCGTTCGAAAGTTCATCTATACGAGGTGCTCAATGCAAACTCTGTGTCAATGTCGGGCAGCCCATTGTCTCCTAACAGCCGTCAAAGTCTTTGTATCTCACCCATGTTACTTGACGACGAACCATCGCTTCATCGCGATCGCAAAGGCGAAATTCGAATGCTTCGGCTGAAGATAATTGATTTGGAGGCGATGTTGGTTACTCTGCAGCAAGAAAAGGAGACGATGAAGAGTCTCACAGCGTCATTGTATCCGAAGTCTTCAACCGAAGGAAATGCCACCAAAGGTGTATCAACCATCGATTCTATGCACGAGGCCGTCGTTGCATCACTGGAAAGCGCGGTTCATGAATGGCGCGAAAAATATGAAGCCATGAAAGGCACCGTGGATGACATTGCAGCCGATAGACTGTTCTATCGCAACGAGCTCGAAACCGAGCGAAGAATTACATTGAATCTTCTGGCCGAGCTTTGCCGTTTGCCAAATCAGGGGTATGACCAAACCAATCATTCGAAACTAACGGTGAGTGGTGGTGATATTGCTGCTCCTTTCGTTACCGCTGTCGAGGAACTGGCCTCGCCACCATCTCCAAACCTACCCAAGGAGGAAAAGCAAAAGCTGTTGGTATTTTATGATGCTCTATACAGTCGTACCATGCATTCTGTGGAAGGATGCATAGGGCAACAAGACAAGTTTGAGAGTTTTTAGAACAAGTGATTCGAGGGGAGATGATTCTGTAAATAGTTACTTAAGCAAAGCTTCATGTTAAACCGCACTACCAGCTTGATTCTTCCATGAGAAAATTCCAACAGACTTCCCAATTGAATGGGCACGAGAAACCTCGATTGGCTTCCCGCCTTTGATGAGAAAGAAGAGGAACATTGAAAATCACAAGCGTACGAAAAATGTGTCGGCTTGTGTACTCAGTATATACAACAGAAGCAATTTCGATAAAACTAATACATCAACTCGAAACCAGGAGTAAGGGAGGGGGGCAAACTAAGGGTACTGAATGTGCAGCGATGATGTTGTTCAACAGAAAGAACGAAGAAAAATTTGATGAAACAAAAGTGGAAGATCGATTGGGGGTAAAATCAAAATGCACAAAGGAGAGGAAGAGAAGAAATTTAAAGGCAAAGTATAAACAAACAGAAGGAGCTGTGAAATATGTTATGTGGACAAAAAGTTTCAGCGGAAGAGAAATCAGGCACCACAAGTCAGGGGGCGTTGAATGCCAAAGTCTGAGCTTAATGATGAATAACTAAGTTGTTGATGTTGTTGTTGTTGAAGATATTTCGCATGATAATCTTGTACGGCATCGAGCTTAAAGGAACTGATGGCATCTTCGCCGTACCATAGATCGTCTTTCAGACCAGCGTATTCGTATTCTGTCACATGAGGAATCAGAACAACTTTAACTGTGTTCTTGAAAGCGACTCTTCGATTGCGGGAAGCTGTTGTACTGTCCGACGAAGCTGAAGCCAAGCTTACACTTGAGGAAGAATTGGATTGTGTCAATGAATCAGATGATTTTTCACTCTTCAAGCACAAGCCATGTTGGAGACTTCCACTATCCGAAAATTTTACACTGCAATGACGAAGACGTTGGCGTGCCGAAAGCATTTTTCTTTTGACGAGGTGAGAACAAAGATAAAAAGAAGATAAAAAATATGGATGGAGTTAGTGAAGCACCAATAATTAGAAAATGAGAAGTATGCACGGATATCTGCTCAAGACTCGGAGGACTGGAATCCTCAGTTGATCATATTCAATGAAGCAATGTCCGCCCTGCGGCACCGTTGGTGGCGCGAACGAGGAGAAACTTCTTTGGCTGACATGCGCTGTTGACCGACACACACGTCAATTTTCTTCGAAAGAGAGAACCTCTCCAAAACCTGCCTGGCGCATCGTCCGATAAAATTTGCTGGGTCTCTATCGCAGCGGAGCGCTCGTTCGATTTCGACTTCAAGCAAGGGGAAATGGATTCCTCCAAAGCACTGAAAGAATCTCTTTTATTTCTTCTAGATCGACGTTGAAAAGGCGCAAACGTACCTGGCTAAAGATCGAATTTTAGATCTGTTCGGTATACCAGGATTTTTGAAATTTATCTAGACGACCAACCAATCGGCGGAAGTCTCCGATCACCAAATGGAATCTTGAAAATTCATTCTACAAATTTCATGCTATGCGGGCAAATTTAACAAGGCGACAGTTATGGCGACGGCAGTGTTGTAGAAACAATAACGTGAATTCGACGGGCATCGAAAGTCGTCTTGAGGTTGGAGGGTCTGACTACTTCGACGAACCCGCGGTCAATCAAACGATTGATGAAGAACAACCAGTGGACACGAGTTTTGTCGAAAACAATCGAATATTCCCGTCAGGTAGCCCCCAACCTATCAAGAAAAGGGTGTCATTCGATTACAAAGTTCGCGTAATACAAATACCAACCATTGACATGTTCGAGCGCCTCGGACTTGCCGACATGATATGGTGGAAAGAATCCGAATTCGATGCATTCAAGGAGGAAGCTGTCAATGAGCTCAGAATGTACATGATAAACTCGAAGATACTGGACAGTAAAGTCGCTATCCAGCAGTTGTATATAAACGAAGTCCCAGAAACACTGAAGGATTTGGCGACCAATTCGCTGTCGAGAGATCTTTCGACGTCCTCGTTTCCATCTCCAGCAACTTCTTGCGACACAGTCAACAGTGATGTCGTTGGTTTCCAAGAAGGACATGATGAGCACCAGAGTATATATCCTGTTGTTACCGTCCATTGAAATCCGAAGAGCTTTTGCTCCCCACAGCATTGCAGCCTCTCAGCCGGGACCGGCTGATTTCCGATGGAAGCCGCCTCATCGCTCGTGTGGTCTAGACTCACTCAATTTCTTTTTCAAATCGTTTTCCTCTTCCTCTCACATTTATCTGTTTATCTGGGACTCTTCTTTTCAACAGCACTTTTCTTTCTGATTGAGATTTTCTTTTGGTTTAGTCATTAAGCTTCTCCACAAACTCTTCCCTTTGACACGGAATAATTGAATTTGATAAAGTATAAATAATACACCCCTTAAAAATATTTACAAACTTCATTGAGTGAGGATCTTATCATCAATATGAGACATGCGAGGAGAAATCTGGATGATCATCCCCTTCCAATTTACAGTTTCCACCCTTGCAGTAGCCGTTCGTCAATGTTTCGAACTGCTTTTTAAAGTCACATCTGCGGAAGAAGTGGATCACAAAGATTACGTTGTATAAAACGGCAGACAGCAGGAATGACTTACCCTCCACCATCACACGTTGGTATGCCGCAGTTTTCAAAGGTGCAAAATCCACCTACCATCAAACCATAAAACATATTATCCACATTGAATACAGGGGAAAAGACAGAAAAGCAAAAGAAAGCACGAACCTGTGCAAGAGGGCTTCTTGCAGTTCACAAAATAGCATGCTCCCCCAGGGCATTTGGGCTCTTGGCAGTCTTTGAAGAAGCACCCACCTTCTTTGCAAACCTTGTAGCATTTTTCAGGCTTGAGGAGAAACCCTTCTTCGAATTCGAAACCATCAGCGGCCACAACCCCTGCGGCAAGAAGCACACAAAATGATATCCTCAGCAACGTAAGGAAGACCATAGCGGGAATTTCACTGCTCCGGTGTAGCTTTAGCGAAGTTCTCTTGGAAGTGGATTTGAACAACGATTACGACCAAGAAAGTTGCGGTCCCCACAGTCCTCGAAAGCCTGCACCAAACGAAAAAATATGAAGTATTGACTTGTTCTTCTTCGGTCCAGCAGAGCCGTCACTGAAAAATGAAACGAACCATCTATGTAATGTACGAAATATCATCTCATATACAAGATGTAGAAAGTCATTAATACAAAGGTATGTACTTTGTAAAACCGCTCACGTTGTCAATCAAACCGCCAACCAAAGCGGAACAAATTTTCGACATTTGGTTGATCGATGCTAACAGCCGCAAGGACCAAGATAATCTTCTGCAAGAGAAATCCGTATTGTCACTATTCTTAGTGCTATACCCCGCGATTTGTACTTGGGATATTATTCAAGATAAAATCCGCAATAAAAGTCATTCGATCATCTTCTGCCTTTCACAACATCCTCCAACCGACGAACTCAAAAAATACCAAGCCGAATGTTCAAGTGCCGTTGCCTTTGGTGGTTCTGTCTAATCGGCTATTTAACAATTTTCATAAGTGGGCTTGAACTGCCAGGAAAGTTTATTGTTGCTGAGAGTGATTATGATTACATTCGACACGGTAAAGTTAATGGGCGCCGTCTTGATG
>SMOI01000112.1:44535-100123 GCA_008000375.1 Poteriospumella lacustris
GTTAGGTACCCACCGATGACACCGTAATAACTGTTGTTGAAATCACAAATGTTTGTGGTACCAAAACTGCTATAGGGATAGCATGGTTGGTCCTTCTTCAAATGAATTGCACCATTGGGACTAACATAAACAAATGACGTATCTTCTCCAGCAAAATTGAAGTTCGTGGAGAGCTGAACAGCTGAGAAAGGGGAATCATCGCTGCTCATAACATCATTGAGAACCGTTGTTTTGGTGGGACTACTTGTAAGAGGCGAAAGAAGAGACCTCGAAAAGGTTAGATAATAGAGGAGCAAAGATTTTGCTGCCGACATGGTCGATCAGTTGGGAGGCAGGAAAACGCTGTCTCCAAAAAATGTGAGAACGACAAAAAATATAAAATCGCACAGCGATCAACTGCCTTAGAGGTGGTTGTGCATCTTCGCCAACTTCTTTAGCGAAGCGTAAGTTCGATTAAGCGTATATTTTTTTTCTGACATCATGCCTGGCGCCCATCTACAGCTGCACACCTTCCCAACAACATAAGTCGCCAAGTTTCCCAAAGTAACACACATTTCCTAGCAAGTCTCAAATCAACGGACGTCTGGGCGACGTGCACCGTATAGACGCATGGACGTTTCTCACTGAAAAAACCGACTGCCACAGAGAGAACGATGCCTGCTGTCTGTGTCGTGAATTGATAGAAGTACGATAAGTTTCAGTCAACGAGATTAGATCGATCATTTTGTTCTTCATCTCCTTCGAGAGCCACCCTCATTGCCTTTTGTCGAACACAGTCAGTTGTTGGCGGTGCCTTGTTTATCGGTTATTTTTCGTTTTTCATTTTGGTTTGATGAATTAAGAGAACGATCATGAAAGGATTTTTGAACAAGGTGCAGACAAAGGTAACTGGAGGGAAAAATGGAGGGGAGGGGAAGCCAGTGGCAGCCGCCGATGGTAAAGCAGGTGCGGCTTCCAACAACGGCATCGAGGTCACGCCCAAGGCCGACATTTTGTTGCCGAAGAAGCACGACAGACGGTAGGAGCCTCGTTGATCTTGGGAGCGATGTTGATGAAGTTGGATCAACGTGCCGTTTGTTTGTCATGTGTATATCTCAGACGAGCGTCTCTATCACGACACAACAAGATGGTGGCCATCAAAGAGCTGAGTCTGTTGTCAGAGACGCCGATGCTGAAGCGCGAGGTACGGAATCCAAAACTGCGAGAGATTCGTTGGTGCGATCTCACTTGCGACTGTGTGTGCAGGCATTATTTCGACAAAAACTGGAACTATGTTGCACAATGTTTGACTTCGACGACCCGGAGTCGGATGTTCGGGGCAAGGAAATGAAGCGCGAAACACTGTTGGAGTTGGCTGAGTACGTCAACTCGCCCAGTGGACAGAAGATTTTCACAGAAAGCTTGATGCCCGACATCGTCAAAATGGTGAGCACAAACTTGCTGCGTACGCTTCCTCCCCAAACAGAAGACTACGATCCCGAAGAAGACGAGCCGGCGATGGAAGTGATGTGGCCTCACTTGCAAGTGGTGTACGAGTTTTTCCTCCGCTTCATCGTCAGTAACGAGGTGAACGGAAAGGTGGCGAAGCGCTTTGTGGATCAGAACTTTATCAAGCGATGGATCGAATTGTTTGATGCCGAAGATCCTCGTGAACGCGACTACGTGAAGACGGTTCTGCATCGCATGTACGGCAAGTTCATGTCCTATCGGTCATCGATCCGTAAAATCATTTCCCAAGTGTTCTTCCGCTTCATATATGAGACTGGACGGTAAGTACCTGCAACAGCATGTCTGACTGTGAGTGTGGTGGTAGTTACGCGTCTATTTATGCTATAGACACAACGGTATCGCCGAGTTGTTGGAGATTTTGGGATCCATCATCAACGGTTTCGCCATTCCTTTGAAGAAGGAACACATTCAATTTCTGGAGCGTGCATTGATTCCCTTGCACAAGCCACGCGGAGTTGCAGTTTATCATCCTCAGTTGTCATACTGCGTCTCGCAATATGTTGAGAAGGATCCTGAGACGATTGTCCCAATTGTGCAGGGTCTGGTGCGCTATTGGCCGTGGACCAATGCCGCGAAACAAGTCTTGTTCCTGAACGAATTGGAAGAAGTGTTGGAACTTTGCCGCGGCGAGCAGTTGACGCAAATCCAAGACAGCTTGTACCGTCTCTTGGCTGCATGCCTATCGTCATCCCACTTCCAAGTCGCTGAAAGAGCGCTGTACTTCTGGAACTCGGAGCACCTGTGTGTCAACGTCTTGTCGCAAGCGAAGGCACCTATCTTACTGCCGTATGTGTTCGGCCCTCTGTCGAAGAGCGCCGCTGGTCACTGGAACCAGGCCGTAGAGCAGTTGGCGCAATCCATTCTCAAAATGTACGTTGAATTTTCTTGAACTGCAATGTTGATGTGAGCTTGATCTGACCGTGCGCTTGTTCTGTTTGTTTGTCTGTTGCTACAGGTATATGGAGATGGATCAAGCGCTGTACGATAAATGCAGCCGGGAATACGCGGAGAAGCAGAAGAAGCTCGACCAAGAGCGAGAAGCAGCGGCCACGAAGTGGAAGAGTATACTCGACCAAGCCGTGGCCGCCGGAATCGACGTACACAATCTGTAATACTGCATGCACATGCACATGACAAGAGTGTTCGTTCAATTCTTGGGATTTATTTGGTCGGCGTCGTGTACAGTCCGCTTCCTCCTCCTTCCAGCTTCCTCCTCCTTGCCGCCTTCCCCTCCACCTCCACTTCACTCATGCGACCGGAAGTCTCATGGTGTTTGTCAATCCCCCACCCTTGGCGGGACTGACTGGGCTTCCCACCGTTTGTTCATTTTTATAATCGCCTGAATGCAATGTTGTATAAGCATAGCACTTAAGTTATCAACACCACCCATACGAGTTTCGTTTCGTTCGTTTGTTCGTTCGTTCGTTTGTTTGATTGAATTCTAGGAAGTTGACTGATGCTCCTAGCAGTTGTTAGCTTAAGCTCAAATAGTTTGGTCGTGAATCCAAAAACACTCGGGAGATGAGCGCAATGCTTCGAGATGGTCCTCTCATTCAAAGCGTCATATCCGTTATCGTGTGGTGTTCCAAGGCAATCAGTAACTGATCCTATTTTTTAGTCAAGACAAACAAACAAAGAAACGATTTCGGAACGGTGGTGTGTATTTAAATGCGATGTTTGTACAACAGTGCAAATGAATGTCAAGAATAAAACAAAAAGAAAACAAACGGTGGGAAGCCCAGTCAGTCCCGCCAAGGGTGGGGGATTGACAAACACCATGAGACTTCCGGTCGCATGAGTGAAGTGGAGGTGGAGGGGAAGGCGGCAAGGAGGAGGAAGCTGGAAGGAGGAGGAAGCGGACTGTACACGACGCCGACCAAATAAATCCCAAGAATTGAACGAACACTCTTGTCATGTGCATGTGCATGCAGTATTACAGATTGTGTACGTCGATTCCGGCGGCCACGGCTTGGTCGAGTATACTCTTCCACTTCGTGGCCGCTGCTTCTCGCTCTTGGTCGAGCTTCTTCTGCTTCTCCGCGTATTCCCGGCTGCATTTATCGTACAGCGCTTGATCCATCTCCATATACCTGTAGCAACAGACAAACAAACAGAACAAGCGCACGGTCAGATCAAGCTCACATCAACATTGCAGTTCAAGAAAATTCAACGTACATTTTGAGAATGGATTGCGCCAACTGCTCTACGGCCTGGTTCCAGTGACCAGCGGCGCTCTTCGACAGAGGGCCGAACACATACGGCAGTAAGATAGGTGCCTTCGCTTGCGACAAGACGTTGACACACAGGTGCTCCGAGTTCCAGAAGTACAGCGCTCTTTCAGCGACTTGGAAGTGGGATGACGATAGGCATGCAGCCAAGAGACGGTACAAGCTGTCTTGGATTTGCGTCAACTGCTCGCCGCGGCAAAGTTCCAACACTTCTTCCAATTCGTTCAGGAACAAGACTTGTTTCGCGGCATTGGTCCACGGCCAATAGCGCACCAGACCCTGCACAATTGGGACAATCGTCTCAGGATCCTTCTCAACATATTGCGAGACGCAGTATGACAACTGAGGATGATAAACTGCAACTCCGCGTGGCTTGTGCAAGGGAATCAATGCACGCTCCAGAAATTGAATGTGTTCCTTCTTCAAAGGAATGGCGAAACCGTTGATGATGGATCCCAAAATCTCCAACAACTCGGCGATACCGTTGTGTCTATAGCATAAATAGACGCGTAACTACCACCACACTCACAGTCAGACATGCTGTTGCAGGTACTTACCGTCCAGTCTCATATATGAAGCGGAAGAACACTTGGGAAATGATTTTACGGATCGATGACCGATAGGACATGAACTTGCCGTACATGCGATGCAGAACCGTCTTCACGTAGTCGCGTTCACGAGGATCTTCGGCATCAAACAATTCGATCCATCGCTTGATAAAGTTCTGATCCACAAAGCGCTTCGCCACCTTTCCGTTCACCTCGTTACTGACGATGAAGCGGAGGAAAAACTCGTACACCACTTGCAAGTGAGGCCACATCACTTCCATCGCCGGCTCGTCTTCTTCGGGATCGTAGTCTTCTGTTTGGGGAGGAAGCGTACGCAGCAAGTTTGTGCTCACCATTTTGACGATGTCGGGCATCAAGCTTTCTGTGAAAATCTTCTGTCCACTGGGCGAGTTGACGTACTCAGCCAACTCCAACAGTGTTTCGCGCTTCATTTCCTTGCCCCGAACATCCGACTCCGGGTCGTCGAAGTCAAACATTGTGCAACATAGTTCCAGTTTTTGTCGAAATAATGCCTGCACACACAGTCGCAAGTGAGATCGCACCAACGAATCTCTCGCAGTTTTGGATTCCGTACCTCGCGCTTCAGCATCGGCGTCTCTGACAACAGACTCAGCTCTTTGATGGCCACCATCTTGTTGTGTCGTGATAGAGACGCTCGTCTGAGATATACACATGACAAACAAACGGCACGTTGATCCAACTTCATCAACATCGCTCCCAAGATCAACGAGGCTCCTACCGTCTGTCGTGCTTCTTCGGCAACAAAATGTCGGCCTTGGGCGTGACCTCGATGCCGTTGTTGGAAGCCGCACCTGCTTTACCATCGGCGGCTGCCACTGGCTTCCCCTCCCCTCCATTTTTCCCTCCAGTTACCTTTGTCTGCACCTTGTTCAAAAATCCTTTCATGATCGTTCTCTTAATTCATCAAACCAAAATGAAAAACGAAAAATAACCGATAAACAAGGCACCGCCAACAACTGACTGTGTTCGACAAAAGGCAATGAGGGTGGCTCTCGAAGGAGATGAAGAACAAAATGATCGATCTAATCTCGTTGACTGAAACTTATCGTACTTCTATCAATTCACGACACAGACAGCAGGCATCGTTCTCTCTGTGGCAGTCGGTTTTTTCAGTGAGAAACGTCCATGCGTCTATACGGTGCACGTCGCCCAGACCGACGCAAAGTCTGTGATGGACTTTGCGCGTACGTGTTGCGGGTTGTGGCACTGTAAACGGTTTCAGTATGGATTATTCTTTTGCATAATCGGAGCATGTGGGTGTCATGATGTTCAAATAGTTATCTGTTTGTGGAGGCGACGACGTGGGAACTATTCCTACTTTATTCCTATTCTACTAGCAAAAGCACCGAAACTACAGTTGCACAACAGCATCGGGATACAGGAACTTCAAACAACGGAAGAGTCGACGACACCGAGAGGAGGGGCAGAAATTCAAAAAGGAACAATGTTGTTCAATGACAGAGGAAGAAGCAAAGGACTCTTTTGGGCAGCAAATTTCACCAATGTCGAACACAAATGATGAAATAGAGAAACAATCTGCCCATTCAGACACCACGCAGGACGACATTATGAATCCCAAGAAGTTATTCGCTGTGTGGGGACAAAGCAGCAGCAGACGAATGAGTGCTGGTGGGGGCTGACGCATTGTGGAACAAATCGATGTCTTCGGTGCCTAACGACAAAGAAATGATCACATCAGATTCCAATCAAAGTCACAAAATGTATCCAACTTACGTCCATTGTCCTTGTAGTACACATCAGAAGAAGTTCGATCACGAGCGGGGACAGCAGCTTCCACTGAAGCGGGGGCCGCTGCCTCCGCTACGGGAGCAGCAACGGTTTCCTTCTTGGTACGAGCCTTCGAAGCCATCAAAGTGGCGGTCGCCACTGTTTCTTGACGCAACACCTCAATGGTACTGACGGCATCGGCACTTTCTTCAGAATCCTTGGTGGAAATATTCGCTTGCACACGATCTTCGTCCTTCAAAATCCTACAAACACACGAGGTATCGTACAATTAAAACCTACACCCACAGCAAGACGAAATGAGCAAATGAACTCACTTGTTCACCACGTCATCACGAATGGGCTTCAAGAAGCTCATCAACTCAGTTCCACCGGTACCACGGCCACCAGCGGATCCTTCCAAGGATCCACCTTTTGGCAAGCTATGGCGCTGCTGAGCAATGATATATTCGGCCACAATGTTAATATGACCAGAACGGAACGCTTGCAATGCTTTCACCGCCGCGTCGTAGCTGTCACGGAGAGCCAACAAAATGTCCTTTTCGTCCGCAGAAAACGATGCCATCTTCGCCTCGTTCTCTAAGTCGGCGACTTGGACCTGCACGAACTCGCGAATGTTGACCACACTATCCAAGTAAACTAAGAACTCCCTATGAGGAGTGAGCATGTAGTCACGCATCGCCAAAAGAAAGTCACGGGACTTCGATGTGTCATGGGTGATGCCCAGAGCGATATCCAAGAAAGGAAGCAGCGCCGACTGGGCAGCAGAGCCTCCATAGAACTGCATAGGTTCTGGAGATACGCCCTCATAAATGACGCCCTTTGGCATAGCAGGGTTGTGCTTCCATGCCGACAAGAAAGGACGGACGCGGTGGTAAAAAATGAACGGATGACAACCTTCACGCATGTTGAGAATGGACTGAGTCATCTGATCGATGGCACCCGCGACGATCGTGAGCTGAGCAGTAACAAAAGCTGCGACGCGCCACCGATTCAAGGCACCAACCAAGGCTTCATTGGTATAAATAACTTCGTCACAGTCGCTTTCGCTATCGTAGCCAGCTGCGCCGTTGATGCGAGCATTCAAATTGCTGCGCTCCGCAATTTGGAACTTCTGTCCAACCGCAGTCAGGGCCTCGAAATCGTTTCGTTGACGACGAAGAGCTTCCTCGTCATTGAATCTCTGAATTGCATCCACGGCCAGCAGAGTTGGCACAATGGCGGGGGCACCACGAGCTTCAATCTCGACCGTGATGAGGTAGAACCATGACTCATCTCTGCCATCGAAAAAGTTGTTCAAGGTGGCCAAGTTTTCCATGCAGATTTCGCCCTTTGCATCCAATCGACGCCAGTTGTACAAAACGATACTGGGGTGGCCCAAAACAGGAGGAATACCCAATCGATCGGACACTTCGCACAAAGGCTTCGCGATTCCTTCTGGGATGCGATCGATGGGGCTAGTACCACCCCACACATAAGCATGTGCAAATAGACACAACAACAAATGCGCTCTTCTGAGCTCTGCATCAGTAATAAGCTTGTCGGTACGGAGGACGGGCAGCTGGCTTAAGGGACCTCTCGCTTGACCAAGACGAGCTCCCAATAACTTCGGGAGGTCATCACCCAGGTCTTCCCATAAGTGGTAGCGAGCATAAGGGAGACGTTGCAAAGGATCAGATGGGGGCAAGAAGCCAGTGATCATATCCACGTTGTAGCTTTTCAAGATGGCGAGGATACGGTCGAGTCCTTGATTCCCGAGGTATTGGGATTCAATTTGAGCTCGGGATAAATCTGTGCGAGGGGCCTTTGGCAAGTGCCACGACGCATGACGACTCCAAAGCTGTCCTCTTCGAGTATACTCAGAAGACAAAGCTCGGGGGTTCTCCTCTTCGATACGGTAGGAGTAATTCGAGTTCGCCGTGGGCGATTCGGGGGATGCTACTTCACCGGTAGCCTTCGCCGGGGCTTTAATTGGCGGAGGACCAGCTTGGCCCTTCTGAGCAGAAGGAGGAACATCGTTGTCTGTGGTCGATGGGCGGTGTCGCTCAACAAGACCGTCGTTTTTCTTCCTCGACGATACTTCGAACAAGTGGAACAACAAAATCGTCGTCGCAGAGGAAACAATCAATCCCGCCACAAAAAAGGCAAATGCTGACAGTTCCATTATTTCCTAAGAGTTCTTATTGAGTGACTAAGCGAAGAAATCTAAAAGATGTGAATGAAAGTATTCCGAGTCGCTGGTTCAACTTGCGCTCGTAACTGGGAACCAAGCAAGGGCAGATTCGATTTTCGACCGAAGAAATGGCTTCCACTTCGGGAAGCAAAGAAACTTCGGAGATACGAAAAACGCAATCCATTTAGTCGGACTTCGGGAAAAATGGATTTGAGAGTGTTTGTTCACGAATAAAGATTACTTGTACTTAAGTATCGGGATTTCATTTTGATTGATGTACGCGTGCCGTTTCGCGGTTTCACGCTTCGCGCACTTGTTCAAGCGTCTTTGTTTCGTGTGAAAAAAATTAGAAACGATAAGTAGAATCAAAGATTAAACAGCGAGGGGGCCTCACAGTGGTCTGTATATATTCTCTTTTCAGCGAAAGTTACTCCTTGGGTATCTCATTGAGCTTCTTGGGGTCCTGAACGAGAAGTATGAGTGCCTCTCCACCGAAGAGACCGCCCGGTCCGCCTCCACCGCGTGCTCCTCCACAACAAGGTATTATCAACAGATAAACCCCTTTCCAATCCGTTTGTGTTTCATGATCAAATTATGATAAATACTTTTCCAGGAGGCGGTCCTGCTGATGCTGTTATCAGAAGACCAATGGGCCCACCGCCAACAGCTCCTCCACCCAGGGTTGGTGCTATAAAGCCTCCTCCGATGGCGCCTCCCCCAGCGGATCTCCAGCAAACAGCACAACGCCCAGGAGTTGAAAGTGCGAAACAAATTGCAGCGGAAATGAAAAGCACCATGATGGAAAAATCAGCAGAAGCAACAGCAGCTCCGAAACCGATTGTTGCTGTTCCTCAGCAAGCGAAAGCTGGGGCGATCTCCATGTTCGAACAACCAATAGAGAAACCCGTTCAACCACCACCTACAACTCCTCCGCCAACGGAGCCTATGATCGCAGCCCCTCGTGGTGTCCCTGCTCGAGGTTTGCCCAGAGGTCCTCCGCCCAGGCCGCCAGGCCAAGGACCTATGGCCGATCCTTCAGTTCCGCTCATGCGAGCTCCTCGACCTGGGCCCCCACGGCAGCCTCCTCCAGGAATTCCTGCAGGACAAGCACTTCCTCCCTCCAGTAAACCACCGGAGGAGAAAAGGCCACCAGCTCCGGCGCGACCGCCTCCAATTTCCCCGGACGGCGGCAGAGCTCCTCCCAAAGAGGACCCTGCGGAGGAATTGCGAAGACGCCGCCAACAACCAGTCACAGCACCCGATACGGAACCGCCCCTCTTACGAATCAAGAAAGCCAAAGAAGTTCCATTTGTCAAGAGACGCGAACGAGATATGCCCGAATTCGAATCGTCAGACGAAGACGAGGAAGAGCCAAATTACGTCAAACAGCCCTTACCATTTGGTGTGTTGAAGGGAGAGGTACCACCGCTGAAAACAGGCGGCAAAGATGATGACGAGGAACTTCCTCAGAAGCTTGCTGCAGATGCAATTCCGTCGTCGGTAAGTGGAGCAAAGGATGGTGCCTCGGTTGGCGCTTCAGCGATGTCGGCCGAAACGAAACGCAGCGACTTTCAACCTTCCAGCTCAGTTATAACCAAGTCATTGGATCCACCATCAGTAGCTCCATCAGACACACAAGTATCAGCATTTGTGCCTTCCGCACCGATTGCGATGGACAAATTTGTCGACGACAGTGCCATTGGAAAGACGCTGAACTGTGGTCGGTTGTCGATTCGTTGTATGGAAGGTGTGGATATTCGACGGAAAGATGACAAAGATCGCGTGCCCAGAAACGATCCATTCATCAAATTTCGTTTGGGTGCGGCTGAGCGTCACCCATGGAAATCGACACAAGTCAAACGCAAACAAAACGCCAACCCACAATTTGACAACGAAGTGGTCTACTTTGACATTACGGACCCCAAGCAGTTTATCTTCAACGAAGACGTTCAATTGTGCATTGAATTGTGGAATAAGAGCACCTCGAAGAATGATATGGTGGGATCCGTGACCATGAGTGTTCTTCGGTTTTTCAAGCAGCCGTTTGTATCATACACTGAGCGTGTCCCGATCTATTATCCTGGTGCGACTCGCACATCGATGAAGGTAAATACAACGTAAACAACGTATTGGTCGCCAATTTACATGTTTTGCACTCACTCACCATGAACGTTGTACATGTGCTGACTTGTAGTTGGTGCTGGAGATTGTCTTTGAAGAAGCACGCAGTGGTTTGGCGCAATTGACGTTTTACGAAGCGAAGAATTTGCGTTCCATTGACCCCATGGGTCAACAAGATCCGTTCATCCAAGTATCCTTGGGCAAACATTACAAGAAACGCACACCCAGTGTGAAGAATGGTGGCACGAATCCGTATTTCAATGAGGAAGAGGTGTGGATGTGGTTGGATTCCGACAATTGGGTGGAAGATCTCATGATCGAAGTGCTGGACGAAGATGCCAAAGAGGACAAGCCCATCGGGTCGACACATTTCTCGTTGTTGCCGTACATGAAAATGACCCCCGATGCGACGCGTGAAGATGAATATGATTTGTTTTATTACGTCGTGATCGACCCCAAAGATGACACCGAGAAGAAGGAAGTGGCGTGTGGGTCGGTCTTCTTACGTGTCCGCTTTTATGTCGCTGGTGCGTTGAATATCGTCGTCGACAAAGCCAAGGGACTCTTGCTACCAGAGGAACTGAGTAAAGTCACGAAGGATCGTTTTGATCCGTACGTACAGCTGACGTTGGATGGTAAAGCGGTGCAAATGCTGAAGCGTACACCCGCCGACAAAGATGGCGGGAAGGATCCTGTCTGGAACAGTACCGTGAAATTCATGGTGGTGGACCAGTACACCTTGGATGTGAAGGTGTACAATCAGAGTGTGGTCAGTGGCGATACCTTGATTGGTTTCGCGGAAGTATCCTTGCTCAATGTGTTTCGCAATGGTTTACATGAGTTGTGGACAACCTTGAAGCAACGGAAATCCAATGGTGGCATTCGAGAAGTAGGTGATATCTTGTTGAAAATGACCTTTGTAGGTCCAGTGGGTATCGCGTATCCACAATGTCGTCCAGAGATTGATGGGTTTGATGATACGTTGCGTAAACCGCCGGGATTAGAACAAGAGGCCAAGGAGGAAGCGAAACCGATCATCAGCACGGTGCCCGACGAAAACGAAGATGTCGAAGCGGAGAAACAGCGTATCAAAGAGTTAGAAAGTCAATTGTTGGCCAATCGCACGGTCGACCAAGAATTCACCGAAGACGAAATCATCGCCGCCTTCAAATTCATTGATTTGGATCACAACAACTTTGTGGGTGCCGCCGAGATTCGACATATATTGGTGTGTATGGGCGAAATGATCACCGACGAGGAGATTGACATGATGATTTCGATGGTGGACTTGGACGGCGACGGACAAGTCAGTTTCAAGGAGTTCCGCGCCCTCGTGCTCCATCCAAATCCTGGATTGGTGGATATGCAAAAGGAAATCAACAAAGTGCGTGAGGAAGATGCGATGAAGGACAAGCAGGCCATGACCGGCAAGGCGAATGTCTTGGAGTTGTCATCCTTCCAACGGCAGAAAGAGTTGTTGAAACGTGAAGAGAAGAAGAAACGTATTCTCACGTTTATCGACGACAACGAGATCAATTTCGAGTATATTCGTCAATCGTTTGGTACCTACGTGGAATTGCCGAAAGACCAACGCGTTGGTGGTCGTGTCAAGTTCACCGAGTTCTGCACGGTGATGAAGGTGGAACCTATTACGGAATACCACAACTTGCATTCGTTTTACGATGACGAAGAGATGGGTGACATGGATATGCGGGAATTCTTGTTGAATTTGATGAACTTTGTCCCGGTGGACAAAGAGGAACGTATTCGCTTCTCCTTCGAAATGTTCGACGATGCCAAGACAGGCTTCATTGGCCAACAAGAAATCCAAGAGATTTTGCGCGGCAATCACATGTTGTCGTTGGCCAGTGTGGAGAAGAAAGCGGAAACCATTATGAAACAAGCCAACAAAAACTCGGCGGGTGCGATCACGTTGAAAGAGTTTTTGGTGATCAGTCGGAAGTTCCCCAACATTCTCTTCCCCACGGCGGGCATCACCACCAAGAAATGATCGGGTGTATTGTTCTGGTGTCACACCCTTTATTTGGAAGGGCGGGGTGGGGCGGGGCGGGACTTGGTACTCTGTCCTTCTTCGCTGTTTCTTTTTTCTTTCCTTGTCTTTGTCTCCAATAGAAAAAGACGATTGTAAATATTTTTGAGGTTTTATAACTGTAACTACGTTGGCTACATCTATATAGGGTTTTATCACTGTAACTGCGATGGCTCCATCAAACACTACAATGAGCAGGGTAATTATATGAAAATGACGTACATACTGTATGAGTAGGTACCGATTCTACATGACTATTTTCGTTCAACAATATGTACAACGAGGCGATGACAACATGACAACCGTTGGTCTGGGTGACCAGCGATCGGAGAGGGATACTACTATAAAATAATCAATGAGTTGGTGAGTATACTGGCAAGAGACTCGATAATCACATTGTTGAAGACGCGAAGAATGTTCAGGGCGCAAATTTCGTGCAACTCATTGTGATTGATTTGAATAAAGTTGACGTATTGTTCGCGGTGGTTGGTCAAGATGTTGACCCTTCTCCTCTATTTAACCGCTTTCTTGTCTGTATTTGCGAGAGACAGCGTATGGTCACCACAAAGAGTCCCATTTTTCTCCAACTGGCCAATAAGATCGAGCTTAATCTCATCAAATGCATCAAATATCCCCTCTTTTGTTCAGCCGACCTTCAATTCGACGATTCCGTCGAATCGTAATGGCATAAAACCTTTCGCCATCATCACATTCGTCAATGGGATTTATCATTCGGTAGAGGACTGGGTGCGTATTTCTACCAATTTGGAGAATATCTTCGGCTATGAAGTGCGGCCGTTCTACAACCCTTCGTCCGGCTGGTGGATGACGGACATCTCTCGCGCTGGATTCGATTTGGTCTTACGTCCAAACGATTTGATGATAGCCAGAGATCTTGCCGAACATTTGAGGGCCGCACTAGCTGACTTGCATCCTCATGGACGCGTCCTGCATCTCGCTCACAGTGGCGGGGCGATTTTAACCTATTTGGCGGCGAAGCATCATCTGACGTACCATGAAATCGCTCGCATTGATGTCGCCACGTTGGGTGGAGGCAAGTCCATCACTCGTAAATACTTCAAAGGCTGGGTTAGAAATTATTATTCGCGGAACGACCCTCTGACTGTGGTTGATAACCGAGCCAACAAACTGTTAAAACGCAGTGGATCCGCTCCCGTGGCGGAAGTGCGGGACACGAAACACAACACCAGTTTTGTGTTTATCGAACCGCTGGAGAGGAATCCTATATCAGATCATTCTATGGAATGTCGTACGTATGGTATTGCGTTGAGAATGGAATCGTTAGCGATGCAAGAGCGAGTGTTGCGGACGATGCAACAACATGAACGTGACATTGAATGGCGGCGGAAACTGAGAAAACGCGCAGCAACTCTCACCGGTGTCCATCATTTTTGGGACCGTTATCTTCCCGATCGTACGTTTGCGGCCATCAGAGGAATCCGAAAGTCTGCAGCGAGAAGAACAGGTTGGCGAGGTTTCTTTTCGAAGAAGTACTATTACACGAACTCTACGATCGTAGAGGAAGGCAAGCTCCTATTGGAGGCGCAACCACCACCACCCCAACCTCTACCTCCATCCTCACCACCAATTCTGGTAATATCGCTTCAGAACGAAACTCAGAATGTGCAGCAATGAACGTGCTCTCGATGATCATCGAGAGAACTAATTTAACGAGTGGGAGCAAGTCTGCAGAACATACTCTGGTGCATCTGAACCTACAGACCAGATGCAAAGCCATTGAAGCTGTTGAAGGGCGCTGATGCTTCTACATTCACAAACGACGAGGCTCAGTGCAGTGCTTACACTGTCACCTGAGGCTGGCGATGCTCTACCGCGAGACGACGACGAGCGACGCCTCCAAAACGAGGGAATTTTCCCCACAGCGCACTGGGGCGCCTCCAATTGCAATAGAACCGGGGAAGGCGGAAACACTACCCTGCATGGTCGCCTCTCATAGAGCAATGTATATAGAAGAGCTCTCTACAACGTGTTGTAACTGTCGTTATGTACTGTATTGGGCTCGTTGCTCTTCGACGAGGATTTCAACTCTGGTCGTGAAGACTTGGTTGATGCAGTAGCGGTTGTGCTTTCTCTTGTGGTTTTGAGACAGATGAGTGGCCTCGATCGCCTCGACGGCAGCGGACTGGACTGCAGTCCGCCACGGCCATCCATCTGCAATGTGTCCAAGGGACGAAAGGCGGGGCTTCTATACCGATGGCGATCACTACAGAGGTACAACAAGGGCATGCATGGATCGGTGCTTAGAGGCCGCTTTACAGGAAGTTGGTTGGTTCGTGGGTTCTACATGGCAGATGTCTTGACGAGTAGGCGCTGAGCGGGCAGTGCAGGGCCAGGCGCCCTGTGTGACACGGCGAACATACAGCGGTACAACATACAACAACAGCAATAGTTCAGGCGCATGCAGTGGAGTCTGTAGCGCCTGCACGCGAGGTCCTCATCCGGCAGAGGACTCGAGGCGATACACGCTGAGGGTCCGTTCCACCTTTTGGGACGTCACCGGGATGAGTCGGTGCGTCCATGTCCATCGCTGATCCGACGACGTCGACGACTCGCTGGATGGTGGCGGTGCCGCTCTTGCTTGGTCGGATGGGTTGATCTTCGATGCGACAGCTCTGGCGGTGCGTGCTGTGCCTGCGGCCGCCGCTTTCGTCTCTTTGTCAGCGTTCTTCGTTGTTCCAGTGTTCTTCGCTTTGCCCGTCTGGGATTTGCCTGATAACTGCGCAACAGCTGTCGATCTCTCACTGCCACCATCATCAACGGCTGACGGTGCATATGCTGCCACACTGAAGTCACTCGGCAATCTGGCGCACAGCTGTTGGCATACCAACGCGTACCGCTCGGCCAAGGCATCGGCCATATGCTCCTGTCGGTACATATCCCGTGCCAAACCAGTACTCGACACCTGCGCCGACAAGGCCTCGAGCTTCTCCTTCGCTTCAACACCCACGAGTCGCTCGTCGAAGCCGTTGATGACCAGTCCCACGAACGTGCTGCTGCCGCCCGACGATGCCGCCGTTAGCTCCTCCACGAACAGCAACACTCCCGGGGGCGAGGAAGTGCTTGGCAACCACTGCGAAACGACGCGTCCCGAGCCCGTCATGCACAGCACCGACAAGACGTCCTCCTCACCGAGGTTGGCCGTTTCGCGCAGTCGGTCGGCCTGCATACGACAGTAGCGGTACGCCTCACCGAGATGAATATTGCCCGCATAATTCTCGACTTGAATAGCCACCGCACTCAGACCAGCACTGCCATCGGGCGGAAAGTCTTGCTTCTTCGCCGACTCTGGCGCAGCCATCGCCTCTTTTGTTTCCTTCTTCTTCTCCTCGACGTCGTGCACTGACTTCGGTGGGATCGCAGGCTGCTCGGCCTCGTCATCGCCCTCGTCGTCGTTGTTCGCGTCTCCACACGAAGGCATCCGCGGAGCCGTCGGAGCGGCGGCAACGACCTTTGCTGTTGGTGGAGGAGACCCACCAGCGGTTGCACGTGCCGACGAGGTGAGGAACGGTCGCTTCACCGCTGGTGCCTCCGTCGCGGCGTCCACCTCGAGCGCCCTCTTCTTACCGACCGTCGCATCAGCTGGCGTTGGCGTCGCTCTAGCAACAATAGCGTGGGACTGTTCAGCGTGTCTCGCCTCCGATGGGCACAGCACCAGCGGCAGCACCAAGTCCATCGCCGGCTCTTCGTCGTTGCACAGATACCCCACTCGATGGCACCAAGCGTACTGCAGCATGGGCCCAATGATCGGCTCCTGGGCAACCGTCCATCCCGTGAAGCTCACCGCGGACGCCAGCACTCGAGACAAACTGGCGTTGGTCGTCGATGACCCCGGTGCGGCAGCCCCTTCTGACAGCTCGGAGAGGGAGAGCGGGGCCCCCGCCAGGGCGGATATCCAGTCCTGCACACGCAGCAGACCGGAGTACGTCTGGTAGCTTCCACTGGTGGCCGTCGCTGTCGCCGCTGTCGCGCTTGTCTGCCCCATCAACGCTACCGTGGTGGTGGCTTGTCGCGTCGCCTCTTCATACGCATGTAACAGGTACACGGAAGTCGCCAGTGCACCGCGATCTCCCTTGGACACACTGCGAATCAGTTGTCGACCGCGGAGCTCCGATCGTAGGTGATCCAGCAGCATGTTCAACTTCTTTTGCAACGCCAACCGCGGTGTTCCCATGTCCTGGCAGGTGGTAGGCTGCCAGTGACTCAATGCTTCGCCAACCATCGGCTCCGGCAGGTACCGCACATCGAGTGACCCGTCCGGGCGCATCGCGGTCAGTGTCGCACTGTGACTGCCCAACAAGGTGTCCTGCAGGGCCAACGGACACGGTCGCAGTCCGTACCGATAGCACACGGCCACAGTGTGGACCAGCTTCGCTTCGGGCTTCGTTGTGAACAGTTTCTGCTGGGCCTTGGACATCACCTCGCCCATGAGGTCGTCGATGGGTGTGCTGTCCGTAAGGGGAGCGTTCGGCCGCACGTACAGATACAGGGGTCGTGAGAAACGAAACAAATCGATGAGTGGCTGGTATTGGCCGGTCGTGGGCCAAGCACTGGGAGGGACCACGGTGGAGGAAAGGCTTCGCTGCAGCAGGAACGACCGCAACTCCTCTGGAAGCGGCCATGGTCCAAGAAACGGAAACTCAAAGATTGGGCACAACAGCTTCACACCCGGGGGGACAATCCGCGCCGATGGGTCTTCTATGGGCTCGGGTGGGGGAACGTTGGTTCCTGTTAATGTCGTATCGAGCAGTAAGAAGAACGACTTGGACCAGGTGCTACTGGTGGACAGCCACGATCGCCACTGCCAAAACAGACTTGGCGTTTCAGGGACACGACGACAAGGACATAAGAGCTCTCTCGCTTCATCCAGCACGACCAGAAACGTGGATCCGCTGTTCGACGTGCGCTGGTCGAGCGCTCTTAGGGCCTTGTCCATGAGGCCAACCACGGAATACAGTTGCATCGCCGGGCGGGTTCTCCACTCCCGAAACGCCCGTTCCACCTTTTGGGAAAAGGAGTCTGCCTGTCCCCCCGTGGTGTACTCCCAGAACGTCGCTGGTGACACTCGGCCATCGGTACGGTGCGCCTCCCAATCCACCTCGGTCGCGATCACGTAAAAGATGGCCGCGAAGTAGCGGTCTATCAGGTCAAGATGGCTCTTCTTTGTCGCCGCCTCCTCCAGAGCGATATTCAGAAACGGAGTTGCCATCGCCGATCGTGCAGGAATCTCGGAGGAGGATGCGGTGCGTAAGCAGAGATACACCACGTAGAAGTGTGCGCTGCATTCTTTCGCCAATCGAGACTTTCCCGATCCGGATCCTTGCACCAAGCAAGCGAAATTCGCATGGAATGGACGTCGGCGTTCTGCCCCCCACGTCGACACGGAGCGGAGACGTTCCATCAACATCTCGGCGGGAGATAGCCCGTCATCGGTCATCAAGTTGTGATACGGCGACTGAAAGTAGCCATAGGACAGAGCCTCCACCGCTGGCTTGGGTACGCCAGGCGTCGTTCGCAACGATTGCAGGTTGGCTTCCGTCAGCGTGGCTTGGAAAAGAAATGGGGCGACATCGATGTTTTCGTTGGCGTCCTGCAGCTTCTTCAAGTGAGACACGACGTTCTGCAAGTCCTCGACCATTGATTCGTCCTGAAGGCCTTCGATAAGTTCGTTCACAATGGCGTCGCATTCCGCAGTATTCTTGACGGACGCCAACGGGATGCGGACAAACCAATGAAGATATGTATTTATGAAGGCATCAGACTGATGATTTGTGATGGGGTTTCCGAATGAATACCCTGGTCGTCTCATATAAATCGGTGGGTCGATGATCTTTGGCTCTCCGTACTTGTCCAGCAATCCAGGAAGCCGCCAGTGGAAATACTCTCCCAGGCAATGTACCAACTCCGCTTGCACTCGAGCATTCGTCACAATTATCTGGTTTGTCACCTTTTGCAACGCCTTGATCGTCGGGATTGGTTCGGCATGAAAATCGAAGTACTCGAGCTGGCCCATCGCTACTTTCGCTGTTTTCATTGGAAAGCCGAAATGATGCGAAAATGACTCCCAGACGATACGAGTGATTGTGTCGACACAGACGATAATAGCTGATAATTTGATACTGGTGATTACATCCACCGACGGTAAAACCCCTTTTCAGACCGCCGGTGAAAGTCCGGAAAAGCTCGTCTCTACTAACAGTCGGATTTACGTATAAACGATGGACCGACACTTACACCACACACAGGCGGGTAAGATTTCTATTCCACTAACTCTATGGTCTACGATCATCGAGGAAGGCAAGCCTTTATTGGATGCGCAACGGCCACCGCCATTTCCTGTGATATTATTTCAAAATGAAACTCCATTGTGAATCACGGAAACGTCTGTTAGGTCGTCATATCGTTACGAAATATGGGTCAGTGAACTGCCGCGTAAAGCCACTGCAGCAATGAATGTGTTCGATGATCATCGAGACTATAGTCTAACGAGTGGGAGCAAATCAGCAGAAGAAATCTAGTGCATCTGAAACTACACGCCAGATGCTAAACGATTGAAGCTGTTGAAGGAGTTTGGTGCTGATGTTCGGACATTCACAAACGACGAGGCACAGCGCTTTCTTTTTCACCTCAGGTTGGCGATGCTCTGCTGCACAACGGGCGTCGCATGCAAACGAAGGATTCTCTCGGTCCTGATGCAAAAGAAATCTGCGCTGCAACAAGCAGCTTAGCCCTCGATCTGACACCCATGGGGTGCTCATGATGCTCAGTGATTGCAACGACTTTTCATATGCCGAGCACAAAAATTCCAGAACGCTATCTGATAGCTTGATCACAGTCCCAAAGTTTATCGATGTCAAGCATGGAACGCGGCGAACGAAGCTTGCCCATTCTTTCACATCAGCAAATGGACGATTTTGACTTTCCCAGCGTATGGCGTTCAACCTCACAGATCTCAGATTTGTGCAGCAGCTCAAAGATTGAAGGGCATCCTTGGGGCTTATGTAAAAACAGCACCGAAGATCCAATTCCTGCAAATGTGGTAAAGTGTTGCAGATGTGCTGGAGATCCGTGGTACTGACGCGAACATGCGGAAGAGCAAGAGTTGTTATTGTTGATGAATGACTTCGAATAATGTAATCCCAAAAATTGAACGACAAGCTCACGTCATACAGCGCAACTTTTTCAAGCGTCGAAGGCGGCAAGTATGTCCCGGAGGGCATCAGCTGGGGATCGAAGGCCATGGGTTCAATCCTGCTTGTGTTCAGGACCTTGAGCGATTTACCAGCACTTAACAAGGCGATAATTCCATTGGCAGATATACAACTGCAATTGAAGAGTGAGATTGCTCGCAACATTGGTGCCACTGAAACTAATCGATAGATATCCGAGTCGTTCAGTGTTTGCATGTACTTTAGGCTGAGTGAAGTGAGTGAAGGCAACCCACAAAACGTGATACTGGAAAAGTATACCTCGGAGCTACCTCGTGTTTGATAGCCGAGCTTTGCAATTTCTAAGTGCTGCAAATTTCGGCATCGACTTACGATGTGATCAACATAATCGAGAAGGCTGTCGTCGGACAGACAAAAACTCAACCCCATCACCTTCGGTGGGAAAATAAATGGGAGATCATCGAAGTCGTTTAGCTTCTCTCGAATTTTCAAATGAGAAAAATGTAAGCCTCTCTCCTTCATGTACATCGCGGAGGTTGCATCGTACTTCACGAACTCTTGAACTGGCATTGCCTTTTGTAAGGATGCCAGAAACAGGGGACGGATTCCTTTGCTGCAAACAGCTGTATCCAAGGACAATATATCTTTCCAATTTCCTATCCAATCTTTGATCAGATGGATGAGAAGCTCCTCTGGCAAGTGTGCGATAGTGCAGTCATGAACAAGCATTCTTGAATTGCCAAGCAGACTCGATCGTATTGATTTATGATCGAACTTTTGCTCACGCCTGATTGCTATGCAAGTGCATCATCGGCGAGCTCGCTCAACGGATTGCAACAGCCAGTTCAACGGATGCAAAAAAATGAATGGCTGCGGTTGCATTCGAATTTTCTTGATCCCTCGAGCGAAAATGCCCCCCCCCCCGCCCCGCCGTCATCATCACCATGTCGATTGTTTGACTTTTGTCGTCATCGTCATCATGTCGACCGCTTGTCCTCACCGGTCGATTGATCCATCGTTGTCAATCAAATATGCGATCGCGAAAACCAGGGTTAGAGCATGAACAAATCCGACTTCCGAAGTGGTTAAGACCTCGCCATTTTAAATTTCTCCATATTCCTCGTTTCAGAAATTGAGAAATGCCCGGTTTCAGTTACGAAGTTGGAGCAGTGATTCAAGGCGAAGGTTCCGTCACCAACATCGAATTTCATGGGTAAGTTGGTCGATTGTGTTTTCTCATCGCTTGTTTGTTTGGTATAAATCGAAATCTTTCTTCTTTCCTCTTGTTTTCATCAGTGAGGGTCAATATGTTGCTGTGTCAACCTCCGAAGACTGCATCCATTTGATCGACGCTTTAGCTGGAGAGCGAAAGAAAAAGATCAAAATGAAGGACATAGGTGTTGGAGTTATGAAGTATACTCATCATGACCAATGCCTTTTGGTTTCGGCGAAGCAATCTTCGACAGATGTTAGATACTTGAGTCTCCACGACAACAAGTATTTGCGTACTTTTCAGGGTCACCAAGGACTAGTCTCGT
This sequence comes from Poteriospumella lacustris, assembly GCA_008000375.1. Classification (NCBI taxonomy): domain Eukaryota; class Chrysophyceae; order Chromulinales; family Dinobryaceae; genus Poteriospumella; species Poteriospumella lacustris. The sequence continues at coordinate 65,699 of SMOI01000112.1, forward strand.
CCATATCTGTGTGTCCACTGGATGACAACTTTCTCACGGCAAGCGTTGATAACACTGTATTACGATGGGACTTGTCGACGCGAAATGAAGTCGCTCGCATCAAGTTGCCTCCTTCAGTTGGAACACCACTTGTCAACTACGACAGTTCGGGGCTTGTTTTCGGAGTTCTCACACCGACTCTGGTGAATGGGCAAATTCAGAATCATAGCATTCGTTTGTTTGACTCCAGAAGACTCGATGGAGGTCCCTTCCAGGTTATTTCCCCATCTCCTCAGTCGTATAGTTCTATTTTGGACGAGCGATTTCCAGAATTAGATCATGAGTCGAAGCAACGAACTTTGCACAGCAATTGGACGTCCTTTCAGTTTTCGTCTGATGGAAACAGCATTTTGATCAATACCGATGGTGAATATGTTTGGATCCTGGACGGTTTCCGTCCTGATGTGCCTCCAAAGGTTGTTGGGCCGAGAAAGAATGACAATGGTGCTCCTTTGGCAGCCTGCATGTCAACTGATTGCAAACAGATCTTGTTGGCCAACGCAGAGAATGAAATTCAACTCTTTGATGCAGAATCTCGTGAAATGATGACGACCTTGAGTGGTCATTTGTCCAATGTGGGTTGCATCGCTTGCAATCCTCGATACGATATGTTTGTCTCCGGTTGTGTCAATACAGCCTTGTGGATCCCCAAAGTTTAGACGTTGTATTTCCTCGTCCTTGCCTGTACATAAGACACCTCCCTCCCAACAAATTTCTTCCTCTACCTAAGTGTCTTTCTTACTGTGAGTATGTTACAAATAAAAGCACTAAAAGTGAAGTGAGCCACACGGTGCAAATGATTCACTTATCATGGTCAGGCGAGTGACTTCAGGGAACCCAGCAAAACGATAATATGAGGGCCATCGAGCGACACAATCCCTCATAGGATCAGATAGTATCCGCCAAAATATAAACACAAAACTAAATCAGACCGCAAAAACAACGCCAGAGAAAAGAAAAGTAACGTATGCATCTACGAGATCACGCAAGTTGGCTGATAGGTTGCTGCTTGCTGCACTTGTTCCAATCCTGCTTCTGCCCTTTCGTGAGCCTGGACAGTGGCCGTGTGTACTTGTTCGATTTTGATGCCCCCATCTTCTACAATATCAGCCATGCGTCTAAATACAGAAATCAGATATTAGACTCAAAAGTGCTGTCAACAGAGGGAAATGGATACTTACACGAACATGTCGTGGACGATAGCAAGGTCCTCGTTGATCTTCTTGATGTCACGCTCTCGCTCCTCAATCAACATTTGATCAATGTCATGCTCCTGAAGAACAGGTCGGAACACTGTCTCTTGTTGAAGCATCTGCGATTGCTGTGGACGGTGGCTTTCAGCAGAGCCACCGTGACGATCGTCGTCACCGAATTTACCAGGACCACCAATAGACGGTCCAAATCCTGCAGGCTTACTGCCAGTTCCTCCGCCAGCTACCTCGACTCGCACAAGAAGAGCCTCCTTTCCCAAACTCTCCACATTGATGCGCAGCTTTTCAAAGTCCTTTTGCATTCGTAGCAAAGTAGCTTTCGCCATATTGTCGCCTTCGACCGACCGAAGCTTTTGATCAAACTGAAGTAGGAGGAAGGTGGTTAAGGAAGGTACTTGAAGCAAGGCCAATGAGAGAATAAACTCACCAAAAGCTTCAAGTCGCTCTCAAACTTTCTTAAATCGCGAATCTGCTGATCGAGTCTGCGGAAACAAAATGTCAGATCATTATATCGAACGGGTGTTGTCATGGAAGCACTTACTGAGTCTTCTCCGTTTGATTCACCTTTCGTCGACGCATTTCTGTCACTAAATCTTTGATTGCTGCACAAAGGCGCTGATATCATCGGATTTTATTAGCTGTTGTGATCCCATGCAAAGAACGGTAGCCAAAACCAAAACTGACCTGAAATTGAGCGAGCTTGGTTTTCACGAGAGATAGACCGTCAGTGCCCGCAGTATCGTTCATACTACCACGACTATGGGCATGATGCCCTCCAGAAATATTTTCAAACGACATTGTCTGTGTTCTTTTAGAATAAAGTGTTCCAAAACTTGCTTGCGGGGGAGCGACTTCAGTATTTTCCTCGACAACAAACGAGTGGATCCTATTTCTGGTTGGGGAAACTAATTGTTAGTTAACCAACGAGAAGTGGAGAATATTCGTCAGGATATGAATAGGAGACTTGAGACGCCAACGTAACGTTGTTCCTGTCGTCTTTCAGAGTGAAATGGACCAGCTGTGGCCTCTGGCCGTCGAGTTCTATTTTCTAGTACAAACAAATTCACAAACAATATAATACTTATTGAAATATATCTAATCATAATTGTACCTCAATCACAAGAAGTGCCGTACAGAAGAATTAGCTGATAAAATACAATGAGGTCTGCAGTGACAGTGGGCTATTTACAAGGCAAATTATTCACAAAAGATCGAGAGACCGTACGCAGCAACTATGACAGCAGATTGATGAGCCGGTCGATGTATGTACCGATTTCATCTTCGATAGCGTCGTAGTCAAGCAAGGCTCGTGTTATTGGTTCTGTCTCCATGAAAAAGACAAGAATATGCTCTGCTGTTAGCACTTGAATATGAACTAATGTTCGATGAAGTCCTGTTATTCTGACTTTCGTCACATTGCCGTACGAAAATAGCTTTGAGATCTTCGTACCAATTTCGATCAAATTCATTGCATAAATATCAGCATCTAAAGGAGGCTCCGCCCCACCTGTGTACTGATATACTATGTCGCCGTCCATGTTTAACACAGCAGGAAATCTCACGTTGTGTATCTTTTGTGCCATCGATTGCAAATTCCGTTCGATGTGCGACTTGCGATCGACTCTTGACTCGAGACTATTGCGGTCTCCTGCGTGAAGAGCTCGACCTCGCAGCGCCATCGTTGAAAATCACCTCTTTGCAACCTTTTTTTTCTCTCTTTCGGAAGAAATATTGACGATTTTTCGCTTGTACACAAGTGAACAGGCAGGTCAGGTCGTCCAGTTTCTCAGGCGAACTCTGCCAACTGCACTAAAATCTGCCGTCAAAGTTGACCTCAAAAGTGATCTGGCTGTATCCAGCAGCGCTCTCTGCTGCGATTCCGACCTCGTGGGTATATCGGCAATCTTTGGCTCATCGCACAAAATTCATTGGCAACTTCACTTCGTCGACCAATCTTGTGAAAACCTGTGCTTTGTGAACCTGGATTGTAGTGTCACAGAAAAAAAAGCAGAAAAATGGATCAAACATCAGAGACGGAAAAGCTCTACCAGAAGACGAAATACAATGAAATCATTGATATTTTGCTCGGTGCTGGTTATTTCAGAGCTCGCATCAGTAACCTCAGCGAATTCGATAAGGTTGTTGGTGGTTTGTGTTGGTGTATTACGTCCAGCGGTGAAAGTGTTGATGTCGATATCTTGTTCCAAGAGAACTCCACGATGGGACAAAAAATTACACTTTCCGAAGCTGTCGTGACAGCGCTACGTAAAATGGGCTGTCCTGCTGTTCCTCAACCGCATCAGATTCAGGGTGGTGTTGGTGGTGCGGACTACGCGGCAATTCACTCCGCCATCGTGTGGCTCGTCAAGAAGTATTTCGAACGACGTGTGGAACGTGAACAACAGCTTCGTTCGTACGCCATTTTTCAATTTGACAAGAACTATCAACTACCAGGCGAGGAAGATCTGTCTTCTGAAGCGTCAGTGACCTTACAAAAGATTTTGGATCACAACAAGCCACGCCGAGTGTTTAAACGCCGCGTCCGTCGCAGTGAAGCGGAAGAGGCGCGAGTTCGCTCTTGTTTGCTTGAATTTGGCGAATCTCTTGCTAAACTTGGTGGTGCTGGTGGAGAAGGAGACGAAGCTGGCAGAAATGCTGGCGGTACTGGTGCTGCTGGCGCCGGAGCCTCGAGTTCTGGTTCTCGAAGTGGAGGCAGTGGCGGTGGACGTGGTGATGCCGCCGGAGGTGGCGCCGGTGGGCGTGCAGGTGATGGCTATGCCACTGGTGGATCCATGATTGATGCTGTCGATATGGCATTGGCTGATCTGTCAAAGCTGGATATCAATGAGCTCAGCGGATTCGAAAAGCAATTGGCAAAAGCGGCCAAGGACGCTCGTAAGGATGAAATTGCCTTCGCGGAGAAAGCATCTCGTGAAGAATCTGAAATTATGCAGCAGATGTCTCAAATTGATGATGCCAAGGCGTCTGCCATCAGCGGTTCCCAAGTTGGAAACATTGTGGGTCTCTCGGCGGATGAGATTTCGTCTGCGTCGGCGGCGTATTTGGCAGAAATGGAAGAATCGAAGAAACAACTGGATCAAAACGTTGCCTCTGGCAAACTTGGTGCAGCTGCTGCCTTCAATCGTCAAATGCAAAACTTGGTGAAGCAAAAGGAAGAGTTGCTTGGCTCGGGTGAAGCATTGAAGGTGAAAACCAAGGCCTTGCGAATGAAATTGCGCGTGATGGAAGAAGAACGCAACAATGCCACCGATTACCTGGCCCAACTGCGTGCGCAGTTGCAAAAGTTGACCGAATTGGAAGCGAATTCCACCCAAAAGAAAGAGTTGATGACGATCAAGGAACTCATCGCCTTGAACGAATCGCTGAAGACCAAGGAATCGGAATTCAAAGGTATCTGCAAGACGAAACGTCAAGAGTTGTTGGAGAAGATCCAAGCCTTGGAACAAGACGACAATGAAGATACGCCCGAAAAACGTCAACATCGTGAAATCCAAGACATGCATGCTAAGGTGTTGGCGAAGTACAATCGTTTGCGTCAAATGTTGGCCGAAGTCAATTTGGAAGTCGCCAGCAGTGTCCGTGTCATTGATGACACACCGACACGTACGGAATTGATTCAATACGAACGTCGTTTCGTGGAATTGTATCAACAAGTCGCCTGGAAGTTAGAAGAGACGAGAAAGTACTATGACATTTACAACACGTTGGATTCGACGTTGTCGTTCATTCAAAAGGAAGTGAAACTGCTCAATTCCATCAGTGAGAACTTTGCGGAAGCGATGCGTTCGGCGGCCAGTAAAATGGAGTTTTCGAAACAATTTGACAACATTGTGCGGGGTGTGGAAGAACAATTGAAGCGTCAAGAATCGACGTTGTCCCAGAAGCAACAACGTGTGGAAGAACACAAACAAATTTATCAATCGGTACGTTGGGTTCGGGTCTGTTGTTGCTCTCGTGTGATGTTTAACGGGTCTATGGGTGATGTTGTTTGCTTGTAGTTGGTGGAAGAGCAGCGGCGCTATTACAAGGCGGTCAAGGACTTCCAAGACGAATGTACCAAGAACGAATGGCTCATGTCCAAACTCGAGGAATTGAAGCGCAAGTAAAAACAGACGTCGTCTGTCGTCTACGTCTTCTCGCGTGTACCATCCAGCCCCCTCCCTCTGTAAAGCAGCACGTGTGATGCCGGCGGAGTATTTCCGTTGCGGGTCGGTGAGAGTCGACGACATGCCCCGTCTGTAAATGAATGAGTTAACGCCCGTCGCCATCCAGACACACCACCATGTGCAATCGTTTACATTTGCGAACGAATTTCAAGTTACAATTGGTTCTAAGCGCACGGCGATGAAGCGAAGATCTTGTTATAAAGCAGAGAAATGGACAGGTGGGAAGCAGCGAGTCCGCGCATTGTTGGGAGACAGGGAGGGGTGATGTGTCCAACCGTCTGATCGGAACACCACCGCCCGCCAACAAACAAACGCGAGAAAAGCCAAGCAAAAAACAAACAAACCAAAAGATAAAAAGCAAAACAAAGAGTTTGGTATGTAGACACTTCACGAGACAACAGAATGAACCTTGGGGGTGTCGTCATTGGAACACCCCACCGACCTACCTGTGTTGCACAGACACAACCAATATCAAGAGGAGGGAAAGCGACCAGGTGTGTCGTTGTCGTGGCATATTTGCCACACACCCCCACCACAAAAGAGAATCAAATCCAAAGAGAGAAAACCAGACCATCCACAACCAATATCAGAAAGGGGTTACACAGTAGATGAAATCAACGATGGGGGGGGGGATGAGTCAATAAAAGTAAACCGTGCGTGCCGCGAGAGAGATTGAGCGAGGAGGAGGAGGAGGAGGACGTTCATATATCATCAACAGACGAAGATGGACAGAGACTATCCGACCATATGCAATACATAAACACACACGCACGCACACACACACGCATGCTCACCTCGTGCCACTGAAGGCGACATCTTTCGCCACATTGTTTTTTCTTTTTCTTTTTCCGAGGGTTTGCATGAAAGGGAGGGACATGAGATATTCTTGCGCGTAACAAGCGGTAGTTGTGGTTCTTCTTTGTTTCGTTGTGTTTTTTGTTTTCATTCTCGTGTCACGTTCAGATAAATAGCTTTGGTGGTGATCAGATCGGGGAGGAAATCAAATATAGGGAGAGCGGGGGAGGGGGAGAGGAAACAAACTCGCAGAGCATTAGAATGAGATGTAGCTGTCTTCCCATCGGAGGGAGACCAAAACGGAAAACATCGCAGTTACGAAGACTAGAACAACAGAGAGATATGAGTGAAGGTCCCGCTCAATGCTTGCGGGCAATAAACAATAACAACGGTGCCTCGCGAGTCAGTATACAAACACCTGTTTGGATAGCAATAGTGATGATGATCTAATTCTTGCGCATCACAATGAAGTCCGCAATGGCCTTCAAAGGAATCGCGCGATCACCAAAACAGTCCAACAAAGCTTTCGCTTCCTCCACCACTCTGCGTGCTTCTTGTTTACTTCCCTCCAAACCCAACAACTTCACATACGTCGTTTTGTTGACCGATTCGTCTTTTCCCGCGGTTTTTCCCAGTTCTTTCGAGGATGCCGTCACATCAAGGATATCGTCCGCAACTACACACAAGGTCAAAGGGTCAGTGGCAACACTGGCAACAAGAGACAGACGCAGAGCAGGTCTTACTTTGAAAAGCCAACCCAATCTTTTCCGCATAAAGCTCACACGCCGCAACTTCCTCAGGTGAGGCACCTGCCAATACCGCACCCGCCGCCACAGACACTTTCAACAGGGCGGCCGTTTTGTGTGTATGAATCCACTCAAGATCTTCCAACGTGACATCATCCTTGTCTTCGCATTCCAAATCCTTCACTTGCCCTCCCGCTAATCCAGCAGGTCCAACCGAAGTTCCCAAACGGCGGATCACTTCCACAATTCTCTCAGCAGGAACACCTTTGGTGTATTTCGCCACATATTCGAATGACGACGAAAGCAGCGCGTCACCTGCCAGGATGGCGATATCTTCACCGTACACAACATGGTTGGTTGGCTTTCCTCGTCGAAGATCGTCGTTATCCATGGCAGGCAAATCATCGTGGATCAGAGACATGGTATGAATCATTTCGACAGCAATAGCCGTTGGCATGGCAACGTCCAAGTCACCGTTGAACATTTCGGTTGCGGCCAGAACCAGGATAGGTCGCACACGCTTTCCTCCAGCTAGCAACGAATAGCGCATTGACTGGATGATTTTATCCGTATTGGGTTGAGATGAGACCAAGGATTTGCTGAGAGCTTCTTCAACAAGAACCCGTCTTTCCTCCAGATACCTATTGGAAGACAAACAAACCAGTTCAGCCATTTTGCATGGAATAGACCTAGAAGAGAAACAAAAGCTTGACTTACTTTCGGAGATCAAACTTTGATGAGGTCGGGGAAGCGGTAGAGACAGCACAGGTGCTGATACTCTGTGTCTTCACAGGCTCCCGAATCCCGAAAAACGCATACGAGCTAACTGCGCATAGTATCAAGCTGTAAAATCTGTACAGCATGTTGACTATGAAGCGAAACGAAAGCTTGCGAAGCGCCTTTAGATACAAAGAACTAGCTCGATTGTTAATTTTTGATGTGTTCAACTGGAGAGCAGAATCTCCAAAAGGTTCAAAACGGTTGATGTCTTAACGGACAATGCAAAAAGATCGCAACAAAATGCACTGCTATAAGTATAGATGCATGAAAAAGAAACTTGATTTCAATCTGCAACGAATCCAATCAGGGTTTCACTCTTGTGCAGAGTAGGATAGAGTTGCAGGGCTGTTGCTGTTGCCGTCGTGGATTGCGTCACAGTTGATTGCATGCGTGTGCGTGCGTTGAGTGTGCGAAGGTCCGGCCAACGCTGAGAGAGAAAAAAACAAAAATACCGAGTTCCTGGAATCCGGAACGGAAATATTTTTTGAAAAATTGCGGGATGTGATCATCATCGTCGTGTTTCGTATCTGGTCCAAATGGAAAGTGGTATGTATCGATCGATTTGAAAAGAATTGGAGGTGCAAACAGAAGAATCAGCATTGATTAGGCTGACTTTGAATCCGTGGGATTCGAAGCTTGCTTGGTTTGGTGTGTGAGCCATTCTTATTTGGGGGAATCCGTTTTGAAGAGACCTGGAACCAGTCATGTATATTGCTTCGGTTTCTGATTCGCTTAAAGTTTGGGATGTCGACGATGATCGACAATTGAAACTGCGCAATACAGTAAAATCAACTTCTGAGTATCTATGCTTGTCATGGAATCATACGAATCAAGTTATTGCGGTGGGAGGACGGGAAAACAAAGTACACATCGTTCATGCTGCCAACGGTCGACTTCTGCAGTCATTGCAAGTTACGGAGACTGTTTTAAGCAAATTTAAAGTCCCTACATTGTCCTTCTCCCATAACTCGCGATATCTGGCGGTTGGATTTGAGTCCATCATTCAGCTGTGGGACCTCAAGGAACGTCAAATCAAAAACGTATTGACTGGTCACAAGAGTCCACTTGTTTCTGTACAATTTAATTCCAGTGGTGACTTTTTCGGTGCGGATGAAGAAGGATCAATTAAGCTGTGGTCACCGAAGACCTACGAAGCAGTGAATATCACCGAGGATAATCGAGGTGTTCGCCCCATTTACTCATTGACGAAATTGGCCATCTCCTCGATCGTTCCAGTTGTAGCTGCCGGCTATGATGATGGTACATTGCGGGTATGGGATATTGCCAATGGAATTAACCCAATCTTTCAGCTTCCCGTCCATGTCAGCAAGATCACCGATATTTCGTGTTCCACCAAAAACTCACGTCTCATTGCGACCGCCTCGTTGGACGAACATATTCATTTGATCGACACCGATGCACCGAGTCGACACATTTGCAGCAGTATCCACGTTGAACAACGCATTTCGGCGATCAGCTTCCATGAAGATGGTATGCATTGCGCAGTTGGTGCGATGGATGGTACCATTCTGATGTACGACTGGCGAAACACCACCGAACCGGTGAGCATCACTGGTGCCCACGAGCCCTTTCCCGTTCAAGCTCTGTCGTTTCAAAATTATCGACCAAGCTCATCAAAGGAATCCAATAGTGAATATACCACGTCGTCAATACGTAGTGCGGAAAAGAAGAAACCGGCGGTGGTCTCGGACAATAAACTCGTCGAAGAAGTGCGGCAAATCACTCGAAGCCTACAAAGCGATATGCCGGTCTATGAATCTTCATCCAAAGTTGCCAGCAGTACTGCGGCAACTGCTGTTTCATCATCATTCAGTTCCGGTTCTCCATTGCGCCAAGCAAAAGAGACAACGGAGGAGCTACCACCTGCGGTGCCTGCTGCACGACCCACGAAAAGCAACCTGCGGTACAGCTCTCAAGCGCCAGCGGCTTCGGCTGAATACAGTAGTATCGATGAACCAAAGAGTGTTCGAATAGCAGTTCCTTCTCCGTCGCCAGTTAAAGCCCCCGTAGCGGTTGTCGAAGAAAAAACTGCGGCGTTCGAGGAGGAATACAAGCGTCGTATTGGAGCGTACCTGGAAGTGGGTCAAGATCGTATTCATCGACGCGATCGAGATTTAGATGACGATGTTCGACAGAGCATGCAACTACAGCAATCCGTGGAGACGCTGCCTTCCACCATCCATTCGGTGTCTCAGAAGATAGCTGGCTCGCATCTGGATGATGGCGAAGAATTCGCTTCTCTTCGTGAAGCGACTCGACCCGTTAGTCAACGGGAATTGGATGAAGCATTGGATCTACTGAAGTATGATATTCACCAAGAACTACAAGAATTGATGCGGGAACAAGTCCGTCAATTCAATATCTCCAAGGTAAGGAGGACCTTTTCGGTTGAGTACTTTCGTCCCCGGTCGCTGTTTACCATCACTGGTTGGTGAACCTGTTCTGTAGGAGGAAACGACGCAATTGATTCGAGAGTTAGGCATGCAGCTGAAGGACTTGGTCCGAGCGAATCAAGAATTGCGGGAAGAAAATGAATATCTTCGGAAAATTTACTAACAGTGGCCAACTGTCAATAGGTCGACCTGCGACCTTGTAGCGATGCTGTTTGGGGGTGTTATGTAAGTGTAATTGGCAGCAGCGACCCTGTTCATATATGCGATAAACGGAGGGTAATTATATATACAAAGCAGAAAAGGGGGCGAAGCGGCTTCAAGACGCCAGCAGTGCAGCTACAGCAGGGACACTTCTGGGTGACGAATCGTCAGTGGAACAAGCACCATTAGAACTCCGACTAAGAACGCACAAATAACAAAAAGGAGGGAATATCCTGCATATACCGTTTTCAGAGGTTGTGATGACAAAGGTTTCACTTCCTTTTCATTGGCTGTGGATGTGGATGTGGAAGTCTGAAGGTTGTCTTCAGTCGTCAATGTCGGACTCGATGTCGGTGCGGTTGAGGAGGACAAGTCACTGGCACCGGTCCGAACGGATTCATCTTCTTCGATTTTTTGACGAGAAAGGATTGTTGTCAGCCGCTTCACTTCGGCAGCCAATTCACGAATAGTTTTCTCATCGCGCGTGTGCCGTTCCTTGAGGATCGTCAATTCCTTTTTCTCCGCACCCAGTGAGTCTGAACCTGCTGATTCGGCGGATTTGGCCTCAGCAGCATCTATCCTGCTCCCCTTGCTAAACGAAGCTTTCGATTGAAGGGCTTCTTCCTGTCATCATCAATCAAGGGGCTTGCATATATGAGAATGACGTTTCGCAACGGCCTCGACTCGGAGCACATCGTACCTGTAGGATTGAGACCCGCTTTTCCAGCGATTGTGAGAGTCTTTCCAAATGTCGATTACGACTGAGAAGCTTCAAATACTCCGCATAGGGAACACTTTTAGAGTCGGTCTCCGATAATGGACTCTTCGATGTATTCTCTGTCGAAGAAGTACCTTCTGGAGGAGGTGTCGCGGTCGATTCGACTGCAGCTGCGTTCTCTTGGGCCATTTGTGACCTCTTCAAAAACTTCAACTTGTCTTTAACCGATTGTATACTAACCGGTGCAGGAATGCCACTGTCGACTGGGGCCGAAGGAGAAGGAGTATTCCTTGCCGCTGTTACCATTTCAAATATTTTCTTCTCCAATGTTTGTATCTTCTCGCGTAGCTCCGAATTTGTTTGGCGCACACGCACCAAATCTGCATTCGCACCTCTAAGCTTGTTTCGCATCGTGGCAAGATCAAGCACATTCGTCGAGTTGAGGGCTTCGCGAAGTGAAATGTTTTCCTGCTTCAAGCGTTGGATGGTTCCGAGAAGTTTCTTTCCGTCCTGTCGCTTGAATGATCGGATAGAAAGCTGACTGATCGCCTCGGATATAACTGATTCATTGTCCAAAATCTCGTCGGATGCCGTCTCTTCAGTACTCAGAGATTCTGGCCAACTCTTCTCAGCCTCCGGTTGGTCATTGTTGCGGACACGGTCACGGTCGTCGTTCATTTTCCATCCAGAAAATATATCTTCGGCAAAATCTAGAAACTACCACACATGACTCTACGAACGAACGTGCTGGAACTTATGATTGCATTATGCTAAACTGGTTTTCTCGAGCCTGGGGCCTTTTGATGTCTCATGCATTTGATGATTGAAGACCAGAGGCTTGCCGTCGTCGTCGTCGTCGTCGCGACCTGGCTCATCGAAAATTCGAAACTCCGCAGCGACACTTCTATTATGGTATAGAGGTCCGCTTGCAAGTAAGATAAAACAGAAGAGCAAAGTGTCGTACAAGTTTGGTGGACGACAATGAGTGTTGTGATTGAATGTGGTATTGTAAGTCAATGTTAAAGTGGTGACAAAGGTATATGCAGTGGATCTACGTTGCCTACGGCCTAGCACATTTATTTTGGCTCCTCGGAGCTTTCCAAATCTGGCAAGTCCGCATCATCATCACTATCGCCCATGTCTTCTTCCTCGTCGTCACCACCCATCATGCCGCCCATTCCACCCATGCCGCCCATGCCCTGCATCATGCTGCTGAAATCCATACCGCCCATACCGCCCATACCGCCCATACCGCCCATGCCACCCATGCCGCCCATGCCGCCCATGCCGCCCATGCCGCCCATTCCTCCGAAATCCATTCCTCCATCAAGAGCTCCCATATCGAATTCATTGCCTTCGGCCTCATCTTCATCAACATACTTGTCCCAGTCGATCTTGACGTTGGTCTTCTCTTGGTTCTTGTCAAGAAGAAGTCTAGGCCAGAATTCGTCTTCTTGCTCCTTCTTGTTGAGCTTCATTTGGACAGACGCAGGGAGGACGTTCCATACCGATCCTTCGGCAGAGATCTCCTTGAACTACGTTGAATCAGAAAATTACATGGTAAACGCTGTTGCTGCGAATAGAAAGGGTTGCGTATGAAAGAACTTACAAATTCAAGATCCAACTTGTAGAGCTTGTCGCCAGAAGTTCCCTGGAAAACCAACTTGCGATCGGTCAACTCCACTTGGTGATCCTTGACGTCAGGCAACGCGATCGTAAGGTACAGAGAGTCCTTTCTTTGGGCCCACTTCACAGGTGCAGTATTAGCAGCCATTTTTATACAATAACAAATTCCAAAAACGGTTCGAAATGAGTGTAAAAGCTATCCTACAACAAAAAAAAAGAGGGCAATCCAATGCCCCTCTTGCCTGCTGGAGCTGGTTCTGGAAGGTGATTTTGGATTCGGTGAGAACAGCAGAGAAGAGCAAACCACTTCTTTTATCCCTTTTGCAAATATCGAGGTTTTCACGGCTCAAGGTAGAAAGCGCTTACTTAAGATCTGTATCGCGTACAACGCCTAAATAAGCGTAGAAGTTGGTTGCGAATGAAATTTTTCGTTTGGCTCACAATGGTATGGTCATACGAGCTTTCAAAGGCCTGAATTTCAGAGAAAACAAATCCGTTTGAGGCATTCCTTTCGTGATCTGTGGGACCATCGTGTTCCATCATTTTCTTCATTTGATTGAGGTCAGCTCGATCATGGACAACGTGTTTGAATCAGTTGGAGAGTTTTTCTCTGAGGCCTTTGGTGCAACAGATTATGAATTGAAATTATCTGGAGCGAAACCGGTTGGAGATCGTAATGAGAAAGATAGCAACTTAGATTCTGACGAGCACTCATCGTTGCTGCGAGGAAACGATGGGTCCGTGACCAGGGCGCTACCGGCTATTATCCATCCCTTCCGGTTGGAAAACTATGGCATTTCAATCAGTTTCTTTAACACAGGAATTGCGATATCCCTTCTCATTACTCCGGTTACCTATTACTTGATCAATACCGTTGGTGCCAGTTCAAGTCAAGTGAACGCATTCATTACACTGGTCTATTTACCGTGGAGCCTCAAGTTTATCTTCGGTATCATCACTGATACTACGTCCATCTTTGGTTGGAGAAGAAAGTCGTGGATGTTGATCGGATGGATTTCATACTGTTTGTTGAACATTATGGTGACATTCTTTGAGAAACCGGGGTTGGTTTTCCTCACCACGGTACTGTTTTTCAGTACATCGGCGTACTTGCAAGCAGATGTGTGTAATGATGCTCAGAGTATCGAGAGAAGTAAATTTGAGCCCATTGAGCTTCGTGGTTCCTATCAAACAGCTATGTATACCATTCGGGGCTTTGGAATGATTATCGGCGCAATGCAAGCGACGCTGCTGTACAATACTTCGTCTTTTGGCTGGGGGTTGACGTTGTCGCAATTGTTTTGGCTGAGTGTTTTGATCCCTGCGACAACTGTCATTCCTTTCACTTACTTTGTGGTGGAACTCAAGCACAAGGGGCCATTGCCCACTGTTGTGGAAAGCATATTTAAAATATGGGATGTTCTTCAGTTGAAAGCAGTGTGGTACCCTCTGATCTTTTACCTTCTGTACAACTGCCTTCAGCTGTCAAACAGCGCATGGAGCAATTATCTTGTCTTGGGTAAGTTTGTCGGCTCAATAGTACTAGAAATTGGTTGGCTTTAACCTTCCATTTGTTTCTTTGCAGCGCTGGGGTTTTCTGACTTCGATTTGGGAATCATCACGATCAGTGGAGCTGCAGCATACTTTTTGGTGAGACTCTTTCTTCCTTGTGCTGTCTGTCTTGTTTCACGTAAATTTGACGACGCTGCCATAATCGTAGGGTGTTCTCTTTTTCCAACGGGTGGCATTCGAACAAAATTGGCGCGAGGTGATGGTGTTCTACGGTATTTTGTACACCATCTCCACCTTTGGTCAGGTAAGAACGTTGTTCCGACTCCCTTAGTCGATGACTGCGCATCAACTGCCGTCTACGCATTCAGATTTTGCTATTCCAGCAAGCAAATCAAGCAATGGGCATCAGTAACTTAACCTTTGCTTGCCTTATCACTGGGATGCAGTACTTCTTCGTTGGTATCAACTCCATGCCCCTGACGATGATCGTAAGTTCTGCTATTGAGTGGGCTCGAAATGCTCGTAAGTCTAACGGTCTGTATAATGTAGAGCGTCATGGTCTGTCCCAAGAGCAGTGAGGGCGTCATGTATGCAGTTTTGACAACAATGACGAATCTGGCTGGTACCGTTGCCCTGGACTTCTCGACGATCTTGTCGTACGCCTTTGATGTGAGCAACTCGGATTTAAGCAGCGGTGTCGTCAGTGGCATGAACGGAATCACCGTTTGTATCTGGTAAGAGATTCTGTTTCCACTATTGCTTGAAGGTGACAGGTAATATTTTGACGTTTATTTGTTCGTTTTGCAGCTTGATTCAGTTGGTGCCGTTGTTTTTGGTGCGGTTTTCCCCGGGAACACGCATGGAACAACAAGAATTGATCGACAGTGGTGAAAAGAGTGTCATCGGCGGTGCGCTCCTCTTGGGATATATTGTGACAAGTCTGTTGTTCACTGTAGCGCTGAACTTCACGTTGATCACGTAATCCCCCCCCTCCTCCTCCTCCCCGCGCTGTACATATCTACTATATTATCGCTGCAGATAATTTTCTTTGTGTGTGTGTGTTGATGTTCACTCAACACTTGTGCTCGCATCTTGGTGGGTTTTCCTTGAATATGGTGGTTATTGGCTGTAAGTCATTCGTTCTCTTTTTTTTGTTTTTGGTATATTATATCATTCGCTGCTGGGCCGGCGATGGGAAAAGCGATAGGAATATGATGTAATCATTTCGTCATGAAATTACTGTTGCAACCTTCCAACACACCACCACGGCAATGAACAATACCGCTAACAAACAAGCAAACCAGACAGAAAAGAAACACTCATCCCCTGAACCAAGTTAACCGACCGCGATTGAACTTCGATGCCCCATCAAACATGTGAGACATGTACGTGACATTGCAAACATTCCAACTGTCCAACAGTTGGTTGAACGACGATGCTCCATCAAACATGCGAGACATGTTTGTGACATTACTCACATTCCAACTATCCAGCGGCTGGTTGAACGACGATGCTTCACAAAACATACCAGTCATGTCTGCTACGTTGCTCACATTCCAACTATCCAGCGGTTGGTTGAACGACGATGCTCCATTGAACATATCAGACATTTCCGTGGCGTTGCTCACATTCCAACTGCCTAGCGGCTGGTTGAACGACGATGCAAAAGCAAACATAGCAGACATATTCGTGACGTTGCTCACATTCCAACTGTCTATCGGCTGGTTGAACGACGATGCTTTATTAAAAATAAAGAACATGTTTGTGACATTACTCACATCCCAACTGTCCATCGGCTGGTTGAACGACGATGCTCCATTAAACATATCAGACATGTCCGTGACGTTGCTCACATTCCAACTGTGCAGCGGCTGATTGAACAACGATGCTCCAGCAAACATAGAATACATGTTTGTGACGTTGCTCACATTCCATCTGCTGATGTCAGCGTTAAATGTCCGTCGATCTAAGAATAGCTCAGAGGTATCTGTTATGCCGATCAGGTTCCATTCTCCAATCGGTCCGTATTCTGATTCGGCTCTTTGCTGATCAGAGAACCACAGTTCTACAGCCGAGCGAAGAGAGTCATTCGTAAATGCCAATGACACCTTGCTGGTATCGCTGGAAATCTCTCTCACACTCGTCATGGGCGCAGCATTAAATTATACTGCACACAATACTGGATACCGGATACCTGGATACCACTGCTCCATGCTGGGCTTGTTCCTTTCCCATCATATTATCCCAAGGGAAGTACGCGTATATTTGACGATGATGACAAGGTGATAACCCTGAAGTAAGCGTTGTTTCTTGCGAACTGCCGCACTGATCAGGACCTTCCGATCAGGGTTCGTGATTTAGTTCCATAACTATATTTTATAAGAAGAAAAGCGGACACAAACCGACTGGATCGCTTCATTACGGTCTACTTGTTGGATTCTGTAAGAGTCTTTGAATAAAAAAAATGGCTTCGGCGACACGACCTCCGATGGGTGAAATCAAACCCTACGAAAACAGTCGTGAAAGAAATGACTTGAATATACTTGCTGATTTGTATTCCATCATCAAGGCCACCGATTTACTGGAAGCAGCATATAGCAGAGATGCTATTTCTGCCATTGAGTACAATGAGGAATGCTCGAAGCTCATTGCCCAGTTTAAAGCCACCGAGAAAAGTCTGATCCTGAACAAAACCATTGAAAGCGCAACTGAATTTTATCGTGAATATCAGGTTGACTGCCCGAGAGCATTTCATCGTCTTATTGAAGCGGGTATGATAAAAATGTACACTGAGTGGCTTTGTGTATATTGGTCATCCTAACTGATACGCTTGGTATAGGTGTCCCTGCTACGGTCATGCATCCGCAGGCGGACAGTCGCGGAGATAATGTCATCATTGCAGAGACTGTTCAAGCATTTATTACCTTGATGGATATTTTGAAGCTCAACCAACGAGCGGTGGATGAAGTGCAGCCTTATTTGGAGGCCCTTGTTTCCGCGTTGGGTAAAGTGAAGGGACTGTCGCCCAGCTTTGAAGGAATTGTGAAGCTGAAACTATGGCTGACGAAGCTGCATAATTTGAGAGCGTATGACGAAATCGCCGAAGAAGAAGTTCGTCAGTTTTTGTTTGATGTGGACAATGCATACAGTGCCTTTCACAAACACTTGTCGGGTGGCAGCGTGTAGTGCTCTCCGTTCTGATGTTGAAGGTTTTGTACATAATTTATACTACAAGTTTCTTTGTTGAAATCGTTTGCTGTAAGGTATCTCGTCCACGATTAATGATGTGTTCCTGTCATCTGCGACACATTGGTGTCGTTGTTCCTCAAGAATCCACTTACTGCTCCAATGTTATCATTGGCAGGCTCTCGCAATGAAAACAAAAAGTAGGATTTTGTCACACGTGCTGGCCGGGTTACAGATTGCTTCATCTGCTACGATCATGCAAGAGTAGGTCTACGTGCATGAACTCACCATCACTCGGCACCAGAGCCTTCATCGTGTTCGGTACAGCGACTGATGGGACTCGATATGTGTGTGTGCGCCGTCAGTGAAATCAGTTGGTGTACGTTAGGCCAGTCCCAACATGTAGGATTCAACGACAGCTTTGTTATTTTTCTTTCCATTATAAGTTGTGTTTTTACTTTCCATTATTTATGAGAGGCTACAGGAGGATTGCCCCGACGAAGGCTGGCATAACCGCAGCTCACCGCAACCAAGTTGCTCATCATTTACTCCTCGTCTCGTTCATCGTCTTCATATTCATAGTCATCGTCTTCCCAATCATCGAAGTTTTCTGGGAGATTTTCAGCAAGTTGGGCCTTGATACTGTCCACAGTTGTTTCAAGCTCAGCAAAGCTCGAAGGCATTTGATAAGTGGCAGGATCCACGTACAGTTCGCAGCCCAGGAATTTGATGGAAGCCAATTGGGAGAGGATGGATTGCCCCAGTAAGCCATGCGAGCGACGCGTTTGCTTGGAGATATCGGTCGATTTCAACATCAGAATACTTGTCGCCATCAAATTCAAACGGCTTTTATCCTGGAGAATGCCCCGTTTGTCCTCTTCACACAGAGCAAATCGTATCTTCGACTGCTGTATGTACGGTGCGTTGATTAAATCACGAGCAATACTAATGATGAACGAAGTGAATGCTGCCTTAGACGACACAACCAAAGAAAGCGTTTTTCCGGCAGTTCCATTTCCACTTTTGACTTCAAATCGGTGTGTTTCGGGCGGAAAAGCAGCGACCAACGCAGACAAATCCGAGATTGGTAAGAGCATGGAGTTACAACCTGAATCACACTTCAACTCTGAAACCTTCAGTCCACCAAAGTAGTTATTCGTGCTCGGAATGAAGAAATTTTTCTTTTTGTTCATCAAACTGAAGAATTGAACGCCTCCGGGCAAATATTCAATCACTGGTTTGGCGTCGCTTGAACTCGATCTTGCAAGTTCCTGATTCTCCGTCATCTCGGCCTTTGAAGCTGAACTTTTCATTCCTTGACAAGATGTTCGAGATATCGAGAAACTATTTGTGGTCAGTCCTAAGTACAATACAGTACCTCCTCTCAGTTCCGGCGGCCTCGAAGGGCCTAACACCTGGAGTCGCGAGAATTTGAAACGGCGTGTGGAAACCGCTGCTTCTCAAAACATCGAGGTTGGACTGACTAAGCCTGCACCAAATCACACAGCGTGAAGTTCCTTCATTGAATTTGACTGCTTTTCGAACTTCCATCCGACGTATGTTCCCCGATTTCGCTTCGTTTCGTCGATGGTGAGTAAGAGCAAGTCCTGCAGGATGAATGGTGAAAGAGAACCAAAAAATGTAACGCCTTTGCATGGTTTCCCAGTTCCTGTCAGCAGTCATCGCCTTTTTCCAAGCCAATGCACTTTAGGGTAATGGTTTAGGGCTGTGCACTTGATATTCATTTCCTTTGCATTAAAGAAAGAGTAAAAGCGGTGGTATTTTTTGAACACTTCTGTCATATCTGATTCACAACGGCAGATTATTGTGACTGAGCATCTGTGCGGGAGAGGGAAAGATGGAGTCGACGGACAACACGATCGCACTCGACGCTATATGTGTCGAAGATATTAGTTCCTTTCCAGAATATTTGCAGAGTATCCTTGATTCTTTTCAAGGCTTTAAAGAGAGCAATAGCTCGCACAAGCGCATTAATGTGCTCGCTCTCATCCAGCTAACGATGATTGCGAGTCTGGTGGAGGAGGCGCAGACGAAGTTCCATGAACTGCTCGAGTTTTTGGTCGATAGTTCACACTTCACAGTGTTCGTGGTTGCACCGAAAGACGACAGCAATAACGTCATGGAGAAGATTCTTGAGGCCATACAAGAAAATAATGCGTTCGCGAAGTGGTGCTTGGCAGTGATCTTACGCCTCTTGTCCAGGTACGAAACGTATTCACGGGGTTCGACTAAGAGATGCTTCTTCTGGTCTTTGAGTTTGACAATTTTCTACCTACATCTTTAGAACAGTCATATCTGTCGATCCGGACCCTTTTGCTGGGTCGGGAGTATCTGTCGACACAGTGGCATTAACTTGGTCGCTGGTTTGTGATGGCAGCAAGGACTTCGAACATCATGCTTTGGCAGCCATACTGAACTTTATAATCGTCTCGAAGCTTTTTTCAGCAATGATGGAGCGAGATTGCAATTTTCTGACTAAAATCGGGGAGATGGCGCGGACAGCTGCAATTGCTTTAAGCCAGCAAATGTGCTTCTCTATCCTTACAGCTGTCAAAGACAACGAAGCATTCAAGTTGCTGGTCTCTTCGTCTCCCAATGGTGAAGAACTTGTGGTATACGCTATTTCCTTGGCAAAGGATACTGTCCACCAATCAAGTTCTTCGGCCTTCAAGTTTCTACACGCGTGTATCGAGAACACCGCGGTTCGAAAACTGTTTCTCGCCGTTGATCATGCCATTCTTCCTATCATAGTCGTGCAACTGTCCTCACCTGATCTGTTGTCCCAAAAACGTGCTATTCACTGTATGTGGATGATGTGTACATCTATGGCAGAGTTGAAGGACATTTTCGTGACGAACCACGATGCACTGAACATCGTCGTCGCAAGGAATCTATTCTTCTCGAGCGACGCCAACATGCGCAACAATGCCTTTGGATTTCTTTCTGTTTTATGCGGTAATGAGATGCATCGACAAGCCATTGTACAGAAGGAGACATTGGTGTCCTCGATGTTGGATCTCATCTTCACCGAGATGAACTCGCTGGTCCAGAGCAAAGTCATCAACGTTGTTCTGACACTGGCCACGGCATCTACGACCGTCGCACACCAGATCACACAGCGTGAAGACACCTTCTTGGGTTCTTTCATTGCGTTAGACAGCTTTTCGAACTTCCATCCGACGTATGTTCCCAGATTTCGCTTCGTGTCGTCGATGGTGAGTAAGAACATCCTCTCCCGTGAGAAATTCCTCGTGGTGAGTTTGCAACTGGCGGATCGCATTGTCCAAACGGTCACAACTGAGTCTGATCCATCGAGTCTAAAGTCAGCGTTAACCCTTTGTGGCTCACTGAATGAATTACGAGAGGTGCAGTGCCATATGGTGGCAGATCCATCCCAACCGTTTCTCAACCGACTCAATCACTTCGTGTTAACCCAACCAGATCTCAAAGCCGACGCACTGAATGCTGCTAGCCAGTTGGTCTTTCGAAGTGATGAAGCACAAAAGGCCGTCTTTCACAGTGCGTTGCTCGATACCGCGTTGTCGGTCATTCAAGGCGATGCGGGTGACGCCCGTACGAAGGCCTTGGCGATGGTCTATTCAATGTCCAACAACACCGATTTGAAAGCAGATCTGTACCAGCGCGGCATCGTCATGGTGATCGTACCTTTTCTTCGGCGCTTGCTGCAATCGACCACCGCAACGATGGATCGCAATTATGCGACGGGTATTTTGAACGTGCTGACCTCCAAATGTACCACGAATCAAATCGCCTTCGGTGACTTGGACTCGGGCATTGTCCCGCTGCTGATTGAGGTCATTCGAACAGACACGTCGAAAGCCCGCAATTTCGCCCTCTCCGCCTTTGTTTCCATGGCCAAGGCTCCAGAAAATGTGTGGATCTTTCGGGATACCTCGTTGGGTCTGTTGCATGCGGCCCTAGACGTAGCGTGTAAAGAAAGCGGCGATACGGCAATGTATGCGCTCAGTGTGATCGATGAAGTCGTCAAAAGTACCGAATCATACGGTCTCGCGGCCCAAGATCGACTGGAGTTGAACACGATTCTTGTTCGCTTTATCGAGGAAACAGTTCTTTCAACGATTCAAGCGAAATCTCTTCGCATTTTACTGTTTTTGAACCAGGCGGATGGGTTTCAGTTCACTTGCATGGCCACCAAGACCTCCTCCAATCCACCACAAGCCCAAGCAACCAGCTACAATGCGTTGGAACTCTTGCAGGAGTATCTACTGCGGATGAAAACCAAGTTGTTGTCCTCGTCCTCCACGGCGGATCATCAGTTGTTGATGTCCAACATTCACACCTTGTCCTGTTCCTCGCGGATTGCCGCGGTGAGTCACGCGATTATGAATCCTGACTTGCACTTGGTACCGGCCTTGTTTCAACTGACAGAGTCCTCGTCGCCGCACGACGTGGATTTGCGGGCGTCGTTCTCGGGTTTTGCATGGAACATCGTCGAGAACGGCGACGATACGACCGCACAGCAGATGATGCCATTGCGAATTCTACAACATGGATTACGGCAAATCGATGCCGCGATAGCATCCTCGCCGGTCACGCTGACGGCAGGGGAAGTAGCAACAACGACGACTACATCGGCGGTATCCAAGCCCCTGGACCGCATCGCCAGCAACTATTTGAATTTGACGATGAATCTCGCTCGACATTACGAAGTACGTGAAGCGATCAAAGCGGCGGGCACGGTTCACGTGATGAAAAAACTGATGGTGCGATCACAAGGTGTGGACGCCTTACGAGCGATGATTGTTTTGCTGTTTCTCTTCGGCAACGAAGAAGCCACCGCGGGTACGTCGGTCAGTTACGTCGACGGTGAAGATGTCGCCGTGACGAAAGAACGAGTGCAGAAGCTGATGACGATCTTGGAGACCACGTTGCAAAGCCAACGAGGGGACGACTACTTTCTGGGAACGTTTTGTTTGCCGTTGATCTTACAAGCGTGTTTGGTGGTGGCCCAATCGGACAGTAAGAAAGCCTGGTTATTGGACTTGGGCTGTATACCGTTGTTGACGAAGACGTTGGCCCTGTACGTCAACAATCAACGGTCCATTCCGAACTGTGGAGGTGGCGGACGCGACCATGAATCGGCTGCCTTGGCCATTGAAACGTTGGTGCATCTGTCGTTTCATTTCGATCGCAGCCAGGACGACACCTTTCGGACCACGTTTTTACAACAGAACACGCATCTGCTAGAGCTGTTGCCGGATATCGCCCACAAAGAAGAATTGATTGCGGATGCTAAGCAGAAGGCTCATCGTTTATACCAACGCTTGACGTTCACCTTGCCGTTGGAGGATCTGTCCACCCCCATCGTCACCCACACGACGATAGATCCGATCACTTCGTCGTCGTCGTCGTCGTCGGCCACAGCCGTAGCAGCAGCTGCAGCGACATTGGCGACGACCGCAGCAACGTCACGTACTCAAGAAGTGGTTGGAGGCGCTGGCGCTGCTTCACGTCAACACGTGATGATCAGTTATTGCTGGAATCCCTCCGCACAGCCTGCATTGGTTCATCAGTTAGGCCACGAGTTGAAACGGCTGGGGTACGACATCTGGCGTGACGAAGAAGGATCGTCGTTGGTGCCTGCGATGTCGGGATTGATCGATGATGTGATGGCCGAAGCAATTCAATGCAGTCATACGATCATTATCTGTGTCTCGGCGGCGTACAAGTTATCGAGTAACTGTCGTATGGAAGCGACGTATGCGAGTACCTTGGCACGTCGTCAGCAAGTGAAACTGGTCTATGTGATGATGAATGAGCAGTACACGACGGTATCTGCACCCGAGCATTGCGATGGATGGTTGGGGTTCATGATTGGGAGTGCGTATTGGCATGCGATGTGGGATGCCTCGTATGTCACGGGTGTAGCGGCGGCGATTGCCAAGACGTTGCCGAGCCAAACGATGCTGGTTCGCCCATCATCGACAGCCTTGTCATCGATATCGACGTCGTTGTCAACTACCGTTGATTCGGTATCGATTCCATCCATCGAGTCTGGTGCCGAGACACCGCCACCGGTGGTCCCACCGCATGGACAGGTGACGTCGCGGATAGCTGAAGAGCGCCGAGCTACGCATGTCGGCACATTGTCATCAGATGTGCGCAACGAACCCGTCGCCGTAGCATCTGTGGCACCAGCGACGGCGGTAGTTCATTCACCGGACCACTCGGTAAGTGAGCCACGCGTTCCGGTGACACCAACGGCGGCGTCCCTCGCACGACACGGCGAGCACGTTTCCCCCACACCTACCGGTCGCGACCACCGTGCATTCTCTTCGCCAATAACGGCGGCACGACCAGACGGTTCCTCGGAGAACCCGTCCTGGATGATTGGTCATGGTTCTGATAGTGCCCTTCCCCCAACGTTAACGACGCCATTGTCGATGCTGCGACGCACGTCGTCCATGTCGCTGTCGTCATCGTTGTCCTATCTGCTGCCGGATGACGTCGTAGAACAGGCATGGTTGCTCTTGCAGACGCCATCGTTGGCCATCGATGAGCAGCAACTGCTGCAGCATTTGCATTCCGAAGGCATTCTATCCCCTCCGTTGTTGGCATCGTGTGATGCAGATGACGTTGATCACATCGCCACTTTCCTGAAGAAAGTCCCACGTCGACGGTTTCTGCTACTGATGCAGCATATACGTCGCTTACATCATCCGCCAAGCGACGCGCATCCACAAGGCGAAGGGAATGTCGCCGCCTCCGCTCCTCAGTCGTTGGTCATATGGGTTTTTCTTGCCGTCGTGATGGTGTTGTTTATTTTGTTGCTCATCGCGTATGCGATCATCTATGCCGCGATAATGACCCGAGCAACCAGTCCGCGGTAATTGCTTATACTGTGGAACGTGCTCTTTCTGTGTTTTTATTCTTCAAGCGAGCTATTTGCTTGCGCATTGTCTTCGTTATTGTGTACCGCATCAGAATTGTGTGTGCACAGAGGTGTCTTGTTCGTTGGTTTTGTAAGTATATACTGTGTGAAGAAAATGCTATTCAATCGCCGTTCATTTGACAGTCGTCGTGGAAATGGTGAAGGTCTAGATCCCTACTTGATGTACACACAGGGGGTCTGGGTTGGCTCATATCAAAGAACGGAGAGCCGATGCCAAGGAACACTGTTGTCTTCTGCACGTGAACTGTTCACATTCACTGGTTCCTTCCTGAATACAGCGCTCCTTCATCACGTCTGGCACAGGCCCTGGTTGCTGTTAACGCCTGTTTTCAATGACTTGCACACCGCCCGCATTTAGTACGCCGGAGGCGGGGGGGGGGGAGGTACGCAGAAGATGGCGCTGTTCGCTAATGAGGGAGGTAAAAATTGAAACGGGTGCGGCACTTTGCGACCGCGGCTGCTTCGTTGTTGGTGAAGTGAACCATGAAAAAGGAAGTTGGTTGTTTTCGAGGCAAAGAAGAGACGGGGAAGAAGAAAATACAATCGTATTCAACAAGGAGCCCTTGTTTTGGATACGACCGCTCCTTAAAATGAGTTATTTGCGCAACATTTATGCATTGGAGGATGAATCTCCGGCTTGGAGAGGGGTATTGGAAGCGTTCCCCAATCGAGTGCCAAGGTTTGCTACCAAAGCCGAGGCAGAAGAATTCACTCGACAGCATTGCCTGATCGGATCCAATCCTGATTATTCTGATCTTATGCATAGTGTCACAACGCTCATCGATTGGAGACAGTTGGAAAAGTTTCTGTTTCCCAAAATTCATGAGTACAACACACGATGGCCAAGCAAACCGCATACTGCCATTGATATGAGCAACAACAGATTCTTCCGTAAGAATGAAGCTGATGAGGCCAATGGTACCAACGGAAAGTCTGACGAAAGCAATCATTCCATGCAGAACGTCGAGAATTTGCGGTTCCATATGTACGATTATATTCTATCGCGATTGAACTTACCAATCCATCGATTTCTGTCGGATGATTCTCGATGGAATACCTTGCGATATACATTCAATCATATGAAATGTGGCATTTATGTGAAAATTCGCAACAACCAAGTGGTTTTGTTCGTTCCGTTCGTCAACAAAGACTATCAGAACGATTGGTCAGATGTGCTGAAAATTGATAGCTCTGATGGCAGTGTTCGAGCCTATACCCGTGAAAAAGCTGAATATATTCGAGAAGATAGTCAAAAGGCGAAGGATCGTCGGGAAAAGGGCAGACGATATCGCTTTGATGAGGAAAACCTTATCGATAAAACGCAATGGTGGGCCAATGGTAACATCATCTGCAACATGTACGACGATGGCTCTGGAAAAATCCAATTCTGGGGCGATCATTTCTTATTGCCTCTCAAAGATATGTTTTGTGAACTGTGTCGATGCCGCGATGTACCCGACTGTGAATTCTTTCTGAACAAACGAGATTATCCGCAACTGAAATTCAACGAGAATCCGTCGTTTGCGACGGGAGCTCAAGCCGTTGAACCATATGGCTTCATTTATGACAAAGATGACCGAGATCCAACGCAAGATGTTCCATTACGACGAGAGCTGTATCGATCGTACGCGCCCATTTTGTAAGTCTTTCGCATCTTGAGGCTATTCCTTGTGCAGATGCCCGCTGACTCTCAGCTGGTTGCGTTCTTCTCATCCTTTCACCCTACAGATCATTCTATTCCTCGGCAAGATTCGCAGATATCCCTTTTCCTCCTACAGAAGATTGGGAAGCAGCTACGGGAGAAGTGTTCCCCGGATCGTTTCGTCATTCTTACAACGCGGAGGGAAAACTGGAGACGTCGTCGGCGCGTGATTTCTTCACGAAATCGAATTTGCAAAAGTTCGAACGCCCCTGGGAAGACAAAATTCCCGTTGCATTTTTCCGTGGTACAGCGACAGGAGGTGGTGTGACGAGATACACCAATCAGCGTATTGGGTTGGCGTATATAAGCTATGAATGGTCCTTGGATGACTCCAAAAGGGTGTGGGATACGAAAACGAACCAACACCATCCATATCTGGACGCGAAAATTACAGGATGGAACAACCGTGACAAGAAAATTGCTACCGAACCAATGACTTACATTCGTGATGGAGATTACCCATTTTCTGGCAGCAAAGAGAAGAACTTCGTCGAGATTTACAAGCAATCGCAGTACAAGTACATTTTGTACGCGGAAGGTCATTGTGCTGCCTGTCGTTACGGATTTATGATGTGTTTAGGCTCGGTGATTTTGAAGGTGGAAAGTTCTTGTGTGGCGGATCAAATGTGGTATTTTCCACTGCTGCAACCGTTCGTGGATCATGTGCCCGTGAAGAAAGACCTGTCGGATTTGCAGGAGAAATTGGAATGGTGCCACAACAACGACGACAAATGCCGAGAAATTGCCGCCAATGCACGGCGTTTGTACGAACGCTTTATTTCTCGTGATGGTGTTCTTGACTATCTTCAATGCATCTGCTATGAAATCGCCAAGCGATGGATACCAGTATCGTATGGTGGTACCGACACGACTCCGACTGTTTTCGATTTTCCCACGGAGAAGTTGGAGAGTTTGTTGAAGAAACGACCGCATGACAGTCACGGTGAAGACATGTGCACAAGATCTGGGTATTGCCTCTACTGTGATGAGCGACGAAAGAAAATTGAAGCGGACAGAGACGCAGAGATCGCTGCTGCTAGAGCGACTCAGTTGCAGCAGTTCTCAGCGAATGGTGGTGGCGGAGGAGCAGATGATGGTCGTGCTCGCCGACAACTTAAACGAAGTCAAATGGTTAAACGAGGCGAGATGCAGCAAAAGGAGTCTGGTGGTGTGATACCGAAACCATTTTTAGGATAGTTGATTGATCGACTAGTCTACCATGGGCACTCCTTGCCGATGTAAATCCACGCATTGATTGTATCCTTATTTGACCGGTCGTGTCCTTCTCCGGCCACTTTCAGTTGTTTGTGCGTTACTTTCAGGTGAGCAGTGGGGGTAGCAGCAGTGTAAACAGACCCTCCGCTGATGAAGAGGGGTACCGCGTAATCCCTCCCATCCGCATCCTTGCCGTTTTCAAGCTTGAAACATCTGAAGTCTTCCTCGCATCGCGTCGCTTTGGAAAAAGTTGTTCCTCCGTTGCATGTGTTCACAATCGAAACTGAGTGATCAAATAAATCCAAACATTGGAAATGACTTGGCTATATTCTTCTATTTTCCTGCATTCCTTGTTGTGGGGTCATTGGGAGGCGATAGCAACGGGAAAACGGGCTAAAGTTCGAGCCCACCAGCCCCTGCACTCGTCCACGAACGCTCGACCTTGGACCACTGCTATACCTTCAATAACCCCGACATCGTGGCGACCAGACCAAGCGGAAAGTTCTCCACCTTCTGTTAGCTCCACGATTTCACCCTCCCAACCAACATTGACCACGATAACGTCTCCTCCCACTTTTCTTCCTTCAACTTTTTATGAAGCGCCATCTTTGGAACCAATGTCTACGCCCTTTTCTCCTTCAGCAACTCCAATATTGCCAGGCCCTAGCAGTCGAGCGCCGTCCCTATTTGAATCAAACGTCCCTTCTTCCCAACAAACCCTTCCGCCCAAAATTGAGTCACCAACTCCCACCCATGCTCCACAGACGACTCTGCCTTCCGTCGGAAACGAAGCAAGTGTGAGTCCAACAACAAGCAGCCCATCAAGTCGAGCTCCATTCCCATTGGAAACCAATACCCCTTCTTCCCATCTTACACTTCCACCCACCTCTGCTCCACCAACGGCTCTGCCTTCCATCCGAACCGAACAAACCACGAATCCGACAGCAAGCAGTCCATCATCGTTGCCATCGCAATATCCTTCAATTCCTTTTCCTCCAACGACTCCTTCTCCCCGGCCATCGACCACGTGGGAGCCATCTTCGACGTCGCCCTCTTTAAGCCCCAGCGATTTAACATCCCAACCAACAGCCCCATCAGCTGACCCGATAACCCCGCCCCCTTCCACAACATTTTCAATTCAACAGTGCTTAGATTCCATCGGAGGCGTCTACGGTTCTGCTGAGAGCATTGGAGATGGGTGGTGCGATGACTACAGCTTGTCGAAAGAAGGAACTTTGTTCGATCTGAATTCTCGATTGTGCGGATTCGATGGCGGAGATTGCTGTATCCAATCATGCAATCGTAGTACGAGCATCTACGAGTGTAGAATCAGCGGACTCCATTGCAAGGACGCACAGTATGTGAATCAATCGATAGCATCCAACTTTTCAATGTCGGTTTTGGCGACGAATGTGACGACTCCTTTGGGTGAAATTGAAAGCAATGCCGTTTTTCTGCTTGGACTGCAATATCAAATTCAAGATGATTCTGACTCCAGTACCCATGTGAGCGTGATTAGCTCGGTAACAAGCAACTTCACAACAATGTTTGGCCGGCCTGTTGTCATTGTGGACGCGGTGGCCACTACCTATTCTGAGACGCTGTCAGCCGTGCCCATAGGGGTACAGGCGAGGAATGAGGCTGTGCGGCACTCAGAAATCCCTCCTGGTAGAGCGCAGCTGCCCGCGTTGGAGCGAAGTGTTCGCTTGGCTGCCGTGCGAGTAAATTCAGAAGCGCTTGTTCACGTGGTTCTGTGCAGAAACGGCATCGGGGCGGAAAGTTGCATTTTGAGTGGAAATCCCTCAGTTGAACCACTGTCACGCGGACACATTGTGCAACATTCGTGTGAAAAGTACGATGATCGTGAATGGAACACTTTATATCGAACGCCTACACTATTCTCTGGATATGCAGCGTTAATCGTCTTGTTGGCTCTATTGTGGGGACTCGCTGCTGGAAAATGCAGCTTTTACGCCCTTCGAATGAAAGTCAACTCCTCGATGAAATCGGAATCGCTACACGACACTGTATTCTTCTTCTGGATGCTTACTGTCGCTTCACTTCTTCGCTTCATTTACTTCGTGTGGCTTATCAGCTGGCCGACGATACCATCGCTGAGACAATCGTCAAACGATTCCTCCAGTACATTCAGTTTCATCGCCTGTCGAGAGTTCCTCATTTTGAATTACGATCAAATGATGTCGCTCGATAAGTATGCCCCGGGTGCATATCAGGTCCTGATTGGTTGGTTTTACTGCACTTTAGTTACGGTAGTTCTTGTTCTTCTGCAACATGAGAACAAGAGAGGGCTTGAAGACGAACGGCACAGCTCAGACGAGGCTATGGCGATCAGCAATCATTGCAGCCGTGTCCTTCGATTCCTCGGCACCTTCGGCATCGGAACGGTTGCACTGGGCTTCATGGTGGTCACAGCAATGGGTCTGATGCTGCTGATAATCTCACACCTCCACATTCAACACGGCCCCTCAGAATCCGCATCAAGTGCGGCTACGATCAGCTTACTTGTTGTCCAGTCCCTGTGCGGGCTACTGCTCTGTGGGTGCTGCGCAACCGGATTTTTCATTCAATCTACACTTGTCTATCGCAGCAGCGGCGGACAGAGAAGCCAACAAGAGAAATGTAGTCTCTATTGCACGGAAATCGCAGCGCTGTGTGTGGTTTTGGGATGTGCGTTGCTTGTATCAGCCAACCAGGCCGTACTGTCCTATGCGGCGTCAGCATTTCCATGCTATTCGTTGGTCCCCCGCGTCTTGGAATTGGCGTTGACACTGAAGATGATGAATCTGGCGGCCGTCTTCGAGAATCGCCCTCGCCGCATGAGACGATTAGATCCATTGACCTCACCCCAGCAACAGGCACAGTCGTCCTTTCGCCAGATGAACATAGACGGAAATGCTCTGTCCAGCACAACTGGACGCCCCTCGAGCAGCAGAAGTTCGCGACTTTTCTTCGATCGTTTCATGGACGCAGAATCTCATTTGTACCCGAAATGGATTCGTTACTGGAGAGATGACGAAGAATCCCATCGATCAGGCGACCGTGATGCCAGTTTTCATGAGAAATGCCTGCCACCTTCGTCGCCGCAACTGGAGCTGACTCCTCATCAGCTGCACGAGGAGGAGGAGATCACGCAACGAGGCCACCTCGGGTGGTAGAATCTCGAGTTGTCGTGGTTCTGGTTCTACGCGACTGGTCGGCAGCCGAAGGGAATTATTCGTTGATCAACATCACACACGGAACTCCTGTAAACCACCACACATTCTGCTGCATAATATTCATAATTACTTGGGCTTCCAATGGCAGCGACGCTTCCTATCAGCGGGTACACGTCGTATACAAAAACTCAGGGAGGACGTCAGCCCTCACCCCACAAAAACACACAATGCCGCACACAATACTCGATTGGTCCGACAGAGGAAAAAAGGGGTCACGTCGCCGCAACGCACATGAGTCAACAAAAACAAACAACAAGCAACAATACACACGGCCACGTGGTCAATGCTGCCAGATGAACTATCCACACAGCTAAGCAATCCCGGCAAAGGCTTCATATTCTCAGGTTGCGTCATGCTCAGTTCATTTGCAAGCACCACACCTCCAACTCATCGATTTCAAAGAACGGAGCGCCCGCCAGCAGACACATCGCTTCCACGCTATGCTCGTCCATGCCCATGCCGTAACTGTTCTCCAACTCACTTGTACCACGATCCAAGCCACTGTCAATCGTCAAATCACCGTTGCCGAGGAAGATACGATCGGGTTGCACAAACATGGCACAGGGATCGGCCGTCGACAAGTTCGTGTCGCCGAGAATATGTCGCGCGTGGAAAGGAATCTTGATATCCAACGTCAACGAGAACAGAAAGCACGATGGATTGCCTGACCACGCACACGTCGGCAACGGGGGATGACTTAAGAAGGCACCAAATCGGAAATCACCCGATTGGATCACCAGCAACGTGGGATATCGATTCTACACGAAACAAAACAGCGTATTGGTCAATCACATTGTCAACGACACAAAACACATCACACATCATCGTTGTTTGTTTTAGTACCTTGACCGTTCGTGACAAGAGTTCTTCCATGGAGCGACGATGATGGTGGGTCGAGAAAATGCATTTGACCTTGGGCGGTTGTGCGAAAATGGGCAACGCGAAGAAAATGGTTTCCTGTTCCGTCGGTTGTATGATACGGGACGTCGCGAACTGTTTGTAGGAATCTGTGTCGGTCGCCATTCCCGAGGCATACCGAATTTGCAGTTGTTTCTGTTTCTTGAGACTTTGCATCGACAACGAATACGACGGGAACGACCGTACGAACTGCTGCAACTGGACGAGCGTCATTTCGATGTGTTCGTTATCCAATTGGCGCTGCTGTTTCTGCTGTTGGGTCAAGGACGGTTGTCGTGCTGGTTGGGGCTTCGTTGGGGTCGTCGTATCGGGGGATGTTGCTGGGTCGTTGGCGTTGGCAGATGGCGCCGCCGACGGAGCCGAGTGCTCCGACACAGCGGAACTGAGGGCATGTGGTGTGCGTGGCGGTGCCACCGACGACTTTGACGGCTTCTCTACGGTTGGTGCCGTCTCGTGGCCCAGTGCCAAAGGCAGCGCTTGGCCCAGAAACTCATCCTTCAGCGCGCGATCTTCGGCGGCTTCTTCGATCGCAGCGGCAGCGGCTTCGTCGGGCGATGTCGCCAACGCGGCGGCGGCAGCGGATGTCAGCGGCAGTGGCTTGTCCGCTTCTTCCTTCAACAAATCTAGAATCGAATGCAACGCCAACGGTTGATTGCGTCCACCGGCGCCCATCGCCGTCGCCTTCAAAATCGTACGCGGCAGCTGCAATGCCGAGGCATGCACACCGACCAACGCGCTATTCACCGCGTCCGTCGCCACCGCGGCACTGCTGGTGTTGCTGCCCGTTGGTGGCATGTTCGCATGGCTGGTATACTTGTTTTTCACGAGATTCGAGGCCTTATTGGCCTGTGCCGCCGCCGCCGCCGCAGCCGTTGCCGATGGCTGCTGCATCTGGAGCGTCAACAGACGTTGAATCGATTCCATTTCCTGGTTGACGATCCGTTGAATGACAGGCGCCACATACGTATGACTGGTAAGAGCCGTGCCACCGGCCGCTTCGGAGTTCAATCGCTGGATCAGATCCGCGATTTCACCGTCCGCGCTGGGCAGCCCCGTCGCCGTTCCCTCAGCGCCATCCACCACCGCCACGGGGGACGCCTCACCCCCCGTCGCCTGCTGCTGCTGTTGCAACTGCAGTTGCTGCGCTTGTTGTAGCAATTGATTGTGCTGATAAAACGGATCGACGAAGATCTGCACATCGCCTTGAATCTTCACGTCGCCGTGGACACCGGACAACGCCTGCAATTCCGTCGGTTTCGTGCGTAGAATATGGTTGCGTAGCAACAGGTATTGCTTCCATTGCTTCAGGAAGTCCAACATCAAGGAGCGTCGAAGGGGTTCATTGCCCTGTGCGTCCACTAATGCATGTTGATATCGTTGCAAGTCCTGTGCGACGGCCGCTTGCAGCCATTGCAGCTGTTCGCTTTGACGTCGCAGTTCAATTTCCATCGACAGACACAGCTCCAGTTTCTCACGTACCAACTGTTGGAGTTTGTTCTTGGCTTGTTGCGCCATTTCATCGATGGCATCGGCGATGTCGGCGTAGTTTAAGTTGATTTCTTGGACTTTGTCTTCAATGACCGCCAGTTGTTTGTCCATCCACTGTCGTTTGTTCATCGAGGTCGCGTCAGATTCGAGGTAATTCATGTCGGTCACGGCTTGCGCAAAGACTTTTTCAATAGGCATGAGTCGTTTGTCCAGACTATCATTCATGCTGTTGTTGCCGCTGGTCGTGGTGGAACGATTGGGCATCAGCTCTTGTGCGGTTTTCAACGTCACCGGATCCACGAATCGCAGTTCACTGCCCAAGCTGGGACTGGTCACCGATTCATCCAAGCGGACATTCTTGGCACGTGATAAGCGGAAGCGTAACACGTACTTCGGCATGACTTGATTCGCATCTTTGATGTAGTATTTGTGAGCGTATTTGCTGGGGTCGCGATTGTCGAAACTGGCGGCTGTTTGATACTCCTGCAGACTGAACTTGCCGTCTTTGTTACGATCTAACGGGTGTTCGGGGACATACAGTGAGTCATATCCTGGAGGAATGACAGCCGTCGCCAATCCACCGTCGAACGCGAATGAACGACCGACGGCCACGTCGAAGAGAATGAATTGCAGATCTCCCGCAAATGTGGCGTCCCGGTTCGGCAAGTTGATCACACCCGTCGTAAACAAGGCTCCAGCATTAGGCCCCACACCTAAATAATAACCACGACTGCAGACCGCTTCCACGGTATTTTCAGAGGACAAAGTATCGGCAGAGACAAAGCTCTGCAATCGTGACATGCCGCTCGATTTGCGCTCATATTTGTAATTCAAATCCGGATTGTCAATCTTCCAAACTTCAAGCTTGGATAGAGCTCCAATATGTTGCGAGGCTGCAGATATCGCGAAGCGGACAGCTTCGTATTCATCGGATCGTGTTTCAAGCCAATGACCACCCACAACTGATGCCATGGCTTTTCAATGGTCCCCAAAGAAACAAAACAGGCTACTTTACACGCAATAGGAAAAGCTTCTATTCCGAAAACATGTGTGCTATAGAGCTAACTATGGTCATCAGAAGACGAAGCTTGCCCTCAATCTCAATCCATTACTATCGAATCCTTTGGCATCCGGATCGCATCAAGAGACGCAACTGTCGGAATACTGACCGACCGACGGACGCATTCCTCCGCAGTGCAGAGTACACTGAGACCTTCTTGCGAAACGATATCATCGTCATCATGTCATGCTATACTGTAATACAATCGAAGCATGGTGCATATGGAGCGCTTTTGCAAAGTAATGCGTGGGCTGCAACATCAGCCCCCTTCGCCATCTTCATCACTATCACATCGTCTTAACATAGTCCTTTGGTCTCCACTACGAAAACGATGGGTTCGTCTGGGGTGGTCTGCGATCTCGCTGTGTCATCGCTGTGGGCGTTTCCCAGCCGCGGCGGGCGCTGCTGTGTCCTGCTGCTGCCTGCTGCGATCTTT